>JBBPFQ011074246.1:0-10263 GCA_037974815.1 Kaempferia elegans | reverse complement strand
TTAATTAATAGTAATTAGGAGTTAGTAAACTCTCAGTTAAACTAAAATAACCTATCGAAATGGTTTGATCTGAAAATTTAGTTAAGTTAATATAGAAATTTATTTCTTAAAAAAATGATTATTTTGAATTTATTTGATTCGATTTGATTATAAAATTTAAAATTCAATTAAATCAATTTATTAACCATATGTATTATAATCAGTGTCAGTTTAAGTTTGTTAATTGTGATACTTAAAGAAATATGTAATCACGTGACACAGTACATTGGCATCCATAAAGAAAATATAATAAATTTGAAATCAACTAATGTGACAAAAATTGTTTCACTCATCCCAACGCCGGTCAATCTGTCTCTATATCAACACAGTAAAGATGAATCATAAATGATTACTAGTTATTAGTGTAAATAGTTAAAATATAAGGAGAGTATTTTAGGGCATAGTGAGTTTTGATCCAATGACCTTATATGATAATTGCTCATATCTTAACCATCGCACCGTCCTAAGAGACAAATTTGAAATCAACTAATATTGTAAAAGGTAATTCGCTCGCCCCTAGGGTCCGCGTCAATCTATTTGTCAACACGAATGAAGTAAATCATGAATAACTACTAATCATTAATATAAATGGTTAAGGTACGAGAGAAATATATGCTCAGATATATTAAATTTCGATCTTAAAACCAATCTCTCATATCTTAACACAATCTCAACTAATGTAATATACAATGATTGATGATGCAACATGCAACATCAGTTATTTATTAGGTAATTGATAATTAATTTTATATCTATTCCATTTGATATGTTTTAATGGTAAATTCGGTGGATTCACTTTCACAGAGAATGTTCTGCCCAAGCGCAGATAAATTGTTGTTGTATATTGGATACTTTGTCTGAATTAATTGGATTGTATTATCTTTTTTCTAAATAGTTTTTGAATTGCACCCTGACCGTAAAGGTGATAATTCTCACCGGGCCCCAGTCCTATACGACCTGGAAGATACAGTATTTCGTTCTGAACAAGGGCGTTTTACATAGATCAAATCACCTTAGATATATTTTAGAGAAACTATCTCATAATTTATTATAATAATATTACATATAAGTACCAGCTGTATCAGTTTATGGGGGTTTTGAATTACACTGTTACAATGGAAAAAAAAATATATGATAACTCTCTCTGAGCCCTTTCAGGATTATACCATACGATTTTGAAGCAGGACTATACCATACCATTTAGAAGTAAGTATTTTGAAGAAATTACGAAGTTATAACAAAAGTAATTACGTTCATTTCAAGCTCCCTTTATAGTTAGTCCTTAAATTATATAAATAGAGATAAATATGTAGCCGACTGTTAAATAGTTAGGGAGGAAAAAAAAAATCCAAAGATATAAGTCCACCAAAATTTATTTTCTACTCTATTATCATAAATTTATCATTCCCTAACTAATTAGGCAACCATTGTAATTCCACTGTAGTAAACTGTGTCTGTTCGGATCAGTAGTCTTCGTGATCCGTAATTTAGCTCCTTCGATGGTAGCGCTGGACGGATTGACGGAAATTGAGGGCGAGCGAATCGCCTACGTTATCAGTTTATAATCAGAAATAATTGGAGAAAGTACTCGAGACTCAGGATTCGGTTCTCTCTCCTTTATGCGGCGAGCTGAACTCTGCTCCCAATTCCCATCCATCACGCAGCCAAATTCCAATTCAATTTCAGCACCGGAGTCTCCATTCGGCTCCGCCGCTTCCTTCCCCTGGTTCTTGACCATCTGTCGCAGGCCGCTGATCCGGTCGGTCGCCGATATTTCGACCTGCTCCGCGACGATCGGGTGGGAATCGGGGTGGGTCTGTCGGCGCTCCAGCAAATTTTGGATTTCGGAGGGGTGACTTTATCCTGGTTCGCTGATTTCTCGGATGGATTGTTGCCCGTGTTTTGGATCGCAGAAAGAGGAGATCCTGAAGAAGAAGAAGAAGAAGAAGAGCCAAGGGAAATGTAGTGGAGATTATAAGAAGGACTCTTCCGCTGCCCTTTCGTCCCGCCATGGCATTTTGGGTGAGAAAGCTTGCTTTTTTATTTTTATTTTTGGAGAAGACGATGGTCTTGTTTCTTAGCTATGGATCTGATGCGTTTTCTTTGTGTATTTTTGAGATTGAACGATCGTCTACTTTTGATCTTTGTTGGATTGAATTCGTGGAAACTTTTGTTGTGCGCTGTCATTTGCACTCTCATCTGGGGAAAAAAAATTGAATTCCTTAATGAACATTTGTGGGTTCGTGTTAGACATTGTACAGGATTTGGAGTTGAGGTTTATGTCCTTATTCATGGATCGTTCCTTCCAAAGTAAAGGAATATCTAATTTAGAAAACAAACGACTGGCCTTTTTGCTACGAAATGACTAATATTTAAACATAACACTCAGGAGCTCAGCTACAAAATTTATTTTGCCTGTAATAATTATAGAATTTGCCCAATAGTTAATCCCAATATTCTATGGAACTTAACAGGATATTTTCTTCTTCTTTTTTTGTTTTTTTTTGAAAATTATGTTATTCGAGTTTACATAACTTGTTGATTATGCTTGGATTGGAATATTAATTTATTTATTTTATATTTTATATTCCTTGGGTAATAGACAAATCAAAATGGAGGACAAACTTGAACTCTAGAAAGGAAACATCAATATCAAAAGAAGGCAATGCCGGGAATATTGCAGTACTGACATTCACTTTCAGTGAACTTGCTACTGCTACTAAGAACTTTAGACAAGATTACCTTGTGGGTGAAGGGGGTTTTGGTCGTGTGTATAAAGGAAGTTTGAAAAATGGACAGGTTAGTGCTCTTATGACATAAAGTTTGATATATTAATTAACACCGACAAGATTGTTTTGCCCACCAACAAATGTTTTGATCACTTTGCCTATGTTTTCCCATAAAGCATTAAGATTGTTGCAGACAAATCTTGCATGAATTCTATATACTGAGCTTAAAGCTGACAAATAACTTCTCAGGTTGTTGCTGTAAAGCAACTTGACAGAAATGGTCTGCAAGGGAACAGAGAGTTTCTTGTTGAAGTCCTTATGCTTAGTCTTTTGCATCACCCTAATCTTGTAAATCTGATTGGATATTGTGCTGATGGAGATCAACGATTACTTGTCTATGAGTTCATGCCAATGGGATCATTAGAAGATTATTTGCATGGTATTGTGATTTAGCTATTTGATTCTTCTAATTCCTGCTTTACTGTGCTTGTAGTTCTTCTAGATTCAGTTTCAGAAGGTGATAGCCAGATTTTACTTGATTAGTAAAATTCACATTATAGGATCATCTTGCATGTGATATCCAAGTGATGTTTCCTTAAATGAATGCTTGAATTCTGAGGTGGCATGGATTTCTTGATGATGATTTTTGAGTTTCAAGTTGCTATGTTGAATTCCAAATGTTTCTTTAAATTATATAAGAACCAATAAATTGCTGTTTTTTTGTTCTTCAGAACCAACTGTCTATTCTTTATCGTTTTTCTTGATTTGCCGATTCTCTGCATAGCTAGCCACATATCTGTAAAGGCCAACTAGGCCCACAGTTACATATATTTATATCAGTTGCCTTGTTGGTGCATGGTAAATTACCCTAGGAAAGTAGTAATTATATACCTAAATGAATTGAACAAACATGATATAGATCCCTTATTTTCTAACAAGACAGTTGCAAAATAAAAAATTACCTTAAACAACTTATTCTCCTGTGCAAAAGGATCTTCTATAATAAATTTTTTAAATGTAAAAAAATTGATTTCTTAATTTGCATTGTTCTCCCCACCTATTCTTAACTTCTAGCGAGGTGCTAGTATCTTAAATTTAGACATCCTTTCCAACGAATAAATAACTGTTGCAATATAATTTGTCTTTTTCCCTTCAAGGGATAGAACTTGTGTATCATCTTTTTATTTAATTGTTCCTTTCAATGAGTAAGAAATAGTTGCATCCTTATGAGTAGAACTGCTACGTGGGTGGGAAGAAGTAAACTGGAAAATTAACTTTCTACATTGACAAGCTTTAGAGTCAACTAATTACACTGGTACACATTAATGAAAATGTTAATAGGTTTATCTTTTGTCATGTATTGCATTCTTATTGCATTATACCTTTATATGATTTCTTTTAGTCTCGTGGGGTAGCATGAATAAGTTATACTATGTAAGTCTAAGTTTTAATAAGTAGAGCGTTAAACATTCCAGAGTGGTTCACATACTTTGGCAGCTATCTAAAAGCCAAATCTTGGGATTCAATTAAATGTTCTGTTATCATTATGTGAAAAGCCACTAGGTAGGTTAGTGTAGTATTTCTGTTGGGCACCTTCTTTTTCACAATGGTGAGAGCACTTACATTGGCAAAAATAAGTATATGTACATGGAATACTGTTCACATTTCACTAGGAGCCAGCTATCAAAACTCATTCCTCATATCCAAAATTGAAAAGTTTTCAAAGAAAAGCTATGCAACGCCATAAAAATTTAGTGACACTATCCAAGACCAGATTAAGAATGCTAGTCAAATCCACCAGGAGCATCTCCCATTTGTAGCAAAAGAAATCCAAATTCAGGTAAGCATCATTACAGATTCAGAGAAAAGCAAAGGAGATCATAAGTTATTTCAGTCATATTATCAACAACTCCAGCTGAAACGGATATCCAATGCGAAAACTGAACTGATAATAGCTTCTACAACACCTAGCAATGCAACACCAAGATCAATTTCGCATAGAGAACAAATATTATTAAATTATGTGATAGTAGCTCATAGGATCATCATAATAATGACTTATATTTATTTTGTTCATCTAGTATATGTTTAGTTCCAATAGACTAACTTGTTCATACTAGTTGCAGTCAGTGATCAAGTGATTAAATGTTACTGAGGTTCGTAACATTTCTTGAGAATTATAGATCACATAGGTGTAATGTAAACTGATATTTCAGTCAAAGCAATTCCCTTACAATGTCTAAATGATAGAACTCAGAATGGCCATAATCATTGGATAGGCCAATATTACTTCATTATTCCGAGATTTCGCTGTGAGCTAAAACACTTTTGGCATAATTGTACTTGAGGCATGAGATTTTTGGCTACTTATCTATGAAGATTTCAGCTAAGTATCACCGTAATATGGTCTAACTTGTTTGAGTCAGTTTGTTCTTTTTTTCTTTACTGGAAGCTATAAAATTCTAGTATCCTAGGTATCATTACTTTGCCAACATTGGTGATATAAATGGATCCCTTAATCTGCATATCTTGATCATCTCTTTGGTTTAAAATGTAAGATTCTGTACTTCCTTACACTGAAACTGCTCTATGAAATAAATGTATATTTGAAATAATGGTACTTAAGGCATGAGATTTTATTAAGGTGATCTAAGCATAACAATAAAGATGGTCTAATTTGTGCAGCTAGTTTTGATCAAGATTGTATCTTTGGTATCCACTAGGTAAGGTTCTGTCGTAAAAAAATGCAAATTTTTTGAAGCTGATATCGTTAAAATCTCATAAGTTATATTCTCTCAAATGAAAATGGCAAAAAATACATAAATTAGTCTATCTACTACTTAAACAAGTTTTTTTTTTTATCATGCATCACCAAAGTTAATATATGGCTATTTGTTGATGTTCTAGTTGAGAACTTTCTGGTAATCCAACTTTTCAATGGTCATCAATCATAGGGTAAATGGGTTGTTTGCTTGAATGTTCTTTTAATTCAGATTGTATCTTTGCATTAGTTTATCAGTATACATACCATCACATGGCATTTAGGATGATCTTTTTGTAGGGAAACAGGTAGTTTTTGTAGTTTTGTTGCAGCATTCCAGTTTAACATAAACCAATGGTGGAGAACAGGAACCCTGATATCTGAAATCTATCTTGGGATGTGATGGTCTATACATGGAAATTTAGGCAAAACATGTTGAAAGAAGCTAAATAAAGATCAAAGCCAGTGTAAAATTGGTAGGGTATAGCTCATGTGGGTTTTGAACTATAAGGTGCTTTATGTTGCCTCCTTTTCTGTGAATAGCTTGTCAACAAAGAAAAGAAAAACTAAAGAAAATGACGAATGGAAGTGACTGATTTATTTTCCGTTTTTATTGTGTATGGAAGTTTTTTCCAGCGTCTTTGGTTTAATGCGGTGTACTGCTCTTTTTTCATAGTGTATTTTCAAATAGATAAGATTATGGGATTTTCTGACATCTTTCTGACTTTAACAGAGTTTGTGTAATTTACCATTTTGATTACGTTTCTTTTCAAATTATTGCACAGATAACTATTGTTTTTGGTTAAGTATTTTTTTTTCCCAATGTATCAAGATGTTTGGCTGCTAGGAGTTAACTTATGTCATCTTCACATGTTATTTGTCTGGGCTATCAGGTCATATTGCAACCTACCATATTTTCTTCCATTTTATTCATGGATTTCACTGATAAATCTTTAGATATGCATTCATTGTCAATGTCTATGAATTGCTGTTAATTTGAGCATCACCAACCTTGCAGATTTGAATTGCTCTTCTGAATAGTTTTGTTTCCTTAAATCTAATTGTGTGCAGTACATTGTTATCTCCTCGTTCTTTCTGAAAAACTACTACAGTAGGTTAAGCATGCTATTTTTCTGATTTCTTTCAGGTTAGACCCCTTTGTTATCTGCTTTCGTTCCCCATATAAACTTATGAATATTATGGAAGAATTTCAATGATAAAAAGAGGAAAAGGGGAAAACTGCTATAATTGATTCAAGTGAATCAGTAGTGATCAAAATACTTGTCCCGATTAGTTCATGGTGACAATTACCAAAAGGCCATGTCTATCGAAATCAATCCTTCTAGGAAGTTCATTAGGAGCATGGCATTCTTGAATTAAATGAAAATTTATGATCAGTTACAAAGAACCTGTAGAGGGTACTGAAATTATTACCTTAGTTTTTACTTCACAAGCAAATTAACAAATGATTGAGATCTTTATAAGTTAATTTTGATAAAATTTTCCCTTGTATTCTTCTTGCAAGATCTCCCATCTGATAAGGAGCTGCTTGATTGGAATACCCGGATGAAGATAGCAGATGGTGCAGCTAAAGGTTTGGAATACCTGCATGATAGGGCAAATCCTCCTGTCATTTATCGAGATTTCAAATCATCAAACATACTTTTGGGTGAAGGATATCATCCAAAGTTGTCTGATTTTGGGCTTGCAAAACTTGGTCCTGTTGGTGATAGGACTCATGTATCAACGAGAGTGATGGGAACTTATGGTTATTGTGCCCCCGAGTATGCTATGACAGGGCAGTTAACAATGAAATCTGATGTCTATAGTTTTGGCGTCGTCTTTCTTGAACTGATTACTGGCAGGAAAGCGATTGACAGCACTCGGCCATCTGGAGAACAAAATCTTGTTGCATGGGTACGCTTTTCACTTACTAAAATGGCATGCCAAAGCCATGCTTGGCTAATAGTATGATCCTTTTGTTAATTCATCTTAGTAACATGATGCTTGGTTAATTTAATGATCTTACGTCTAATGATGCTTGGAACCCTGATTTTAACTCACTTAATGTCACTTACAGGCTCGTCCATTATTTGAAGATCGTCGAAAGTTCCCCAAACTGGCAGACCCATTACTACAAGGTCGATATCCAATGAGAGGCCTATATCAGGCACTGGCTGTTGCAGCCATGTGCTTACAGGAGAAGGCAGCTACTCGTCCACTCATAGGGGATGTTGTGACTGCGCTTTCGTATTTAGCTTCACAAAGTTATGATCCAAATGCTGCTAATACTCAACCTCAGACCCCAAGGTCTAGAACTGGTTCTGACAACCTCACTTCACATGGAAATTCCCCAGATTTTAGGCAAAGAGAACTCAAGGGGGCAAATAGGGGCAGAAAAGTTGGCAGGGATGGTTCAGGTGGTGGCTCTGAGCGGAAGTGGGGTTTCGATGAGTTGGGGATCGAACTAGGAACTCACATGGATAGTCAGTCCATATAGGTAGATTGAGAGACTCCCCCAAGAATTATGACCATGATCTTCTCAGAGGCCAAATTATGGGGTGAAAATTGGAGAGACAAACAACTCAAATATCCTCCAGGTAGCTTCAACGGTATAAACTCGGATTTATTCCTTCGTATGCCACTCCGCGTGCAATACTTTCATGAAAAGAAACAGTGTTTCTTTGTGAATACATTCAGATGCTCTCATCATTGCTTCTTTCATGTTATATATCTCCTCTAGTAGCCTTCTGAAGATGTCACAATAAAAGGTATCGGAAGAAAGAGTTATAAAATGTAGAGTTTTCCAGTTAGATTGCAAATAACCAATTCTGTGCAAGCTACGGCGCATTTCTATGTAGGGATTTCTGAACCCCAAGCTACAACAAAACGCCGTCAGATTTTGTCTATAGAATTTCCTTTATCAACTTGTTCTTGTAATGCATTTGAAACTTCCAGTCCTGCAGTTCTTCCTATGAATTATTTTAGCTGTTTGGTTAACATCATATTCTTTTTGGATGTATTTCTTGTCAATTCTGCGAATCAAATATAAGATTAGGATGTCAACAAACACAACAATTAACCCTTCTATCCATGACAACTGAATTACCACTTAAAAGAGCTTCAACACGACTATCTTTATGAATAAGAGGTTGAATATGCAAACACTGATAATCCTTGCTTCTTGTTCCAACAGCAAGAGAGCACAATACTTGCACAGTCGAGAGAAACAATTTAACAAGGAAAATACAACAAATTCTTGAGCTTGGAAGATCTTGAAGCAGATATAGCTCCTCCTATTGCTCAGCACGAGCAGGGACACACAGTGATCACCTTTCGCCTTCGAGGAGGCACGCACGCGGCCATAGTAAGCAATGCAAGGGCAACAAGTACCAGAATTCCCATCAGGTTTATGCTTCCGTTGCCTCCATTGTCTTCTGATACGCTGCAGCAGAACTTGCCCATGTTTGAGGAAGAGAGATCTTTGAGGCAGTGAAATCGCACAAGAGAATTGGCTTAAGGTCCAAGCGATGAAGGTTCCATCTCCATGAGCGAGGCTTCTTTTTGTAGGCGGTGGCCAGTAGTTAGAACATCACCATCATGATCATTGAAATTAAGACCCGAGAAGACGACGGCCACTACGTGACTACGGCCCATAATGCACCAGCGCTTTCTTTCCGGTGGTGGCTGCCACAGAAAGAAAGTGATTTTAGCTTTTTAGCTTGAGGTCCACCATCTACTCTGGAATTTGTTTGAAAACAAAATCTTGTTTGCTTAAAGGTTCGATTTCTTAGTGAATGGAGAATCTAGCATGTTATTGAGTTTTTTTTTTTTTTTTGGAAAAGAAATATTTGTTTTTTTTTATAAAGAAATATTTGAGGCATGACATGCACTCATTTCTTTAAGAGAGGGTTATGAGTGTCATGTCTCAATCTCCGTTTTTCTTATACACACTAAGTTATAAACTAATTTAGCGTCTACTTATCTTTTTGAGTGTTGTAACTTATCTTAAAATTAATGAATTATGTAGAAAGAGATATTAGAATAAGATTAACAAAGATACTTACAAACATTTCTAACTTTAGTGTCTTAAGCGTTGTGATCAAATTTGAAATCTTCATGATATACTCTCTAATGTTACCCTTCCATTGTACTACGTGGACACACTGACTTCGTGAGAATTGTAGTGGTCTCGACTTTTTCATTTTAAGTGAATCGGTCTGCCAACTCCCTAATGAAGGTCTTAACATCTTCATTCTCAGTAATTTAACCTCTAAGTGATTTTGGAATAGACATTTTCTTGATGATTAGATTCATGTGATTTGATCGCTCCCACTTGTCAAAGATCACCTTTTGATCCATAGTGAATCACTAATCAAAGGTGCAGGCGATCATGCCTAAATACAAAGTCTAGATTTATGCAATCTAATAAAATCGTAATATGCTCTTTCCATTATCCAAACTTTGTGCCAGTAAATACGAGGATGTTGTTCAAATTAGCAGACATTGAGAGTACTACATAAACAAAAGCAAATAACATAGCTCAATTTAATAAATAAGACATGCATCTTTATAATTGTGTAATAACAAATACAATAAATAAAAGATACAACTTTATGGGTTTTAATTGAGATACCTAGTGCAACATTACATTAAGTATTTGAATTAAATTGTAACTTGTTTGGTACTCTCCAAATAACTCATGGTCACCTTTATCTGCAACATAACTCGTTT
>JBBPFQ011074138.1:0-10264 GCA_037974815.1 Kaempferia elegans | reverse complement strand
TTATCATACATTCTCTTTATTCATAATCATAAGTTAAACCGTTATACCTTCGAGAGGAAAAACTTGGGGCGTTACACTTTTTCCTTACCAACTTTTCCGTTAGACTTTCCGTATAACATTCAATTAGGACTAGTCACTTAGTAACATTCTCAATGCCTACTAGGACTTCTCCTGCCCAACATCCAGTCATCTAATAGGACTTTCCGTTGCCTAGCATCCGGTCACCCTTGACTTGCCAAAGCTTCTTCACTAAATGTCCGACCCCCCTTGACTCATTTAGATTTTCCTTTACCAACTTCCCTTTAAATTTTCGATCACTAAGTGTTCAGTTACCCTTTGACCCACTTGGACTTTTCCCTTGCCAACCTTCCCATTGGATTTTCCATTATCTAATTTCTAGTTATGACTAATCACTCAGTAGATTTCTCACATGCCTAACCTTCAATTACGACTTGTCATTGTCTAACTTCTAGTTAAGACATTTCCAGTCAAGTATTTAGTCTTCCCTTGACCTATTTGCATGACTTCTCTTTCACATATTGTCAAATATTGAAATTCAAGCTCGAGTCAATCCAAGCTTAGTCAACTTGGTCAACCTTGACAAAATGATGATTACACCAACAACAATAGACATCTCATCGTTTGGGAAAAAAAATAATAGAATATTATTGATAAAAATTAATTTAAAAATAATTGAATATATATTTAAATAATATTAGAACCCACCCTGAACTAATTATGATTTGATATATTATAGTTTTTATAATTTAATGGGACTAAAAAATTAGGACTTATCAAACTCTACAGATGCTACTCTACCGATCCCACGATCTCACCAATTCCGCTCAAATTCCATTGCAAGACACGATCCTACCTGATCCAATATCGATTCGGTATTCTTGATCGATCGTGTTATCCAACCTTTGGAAATCATGATTTTATAAATATGAAACGATTAATCCAGTTAATCTTATTGACAATTTCTGTGGGTGGCCAATTCACATATAGAAAATTTTCACCGGCCACCAGAATAAATCAGAAAGTACTCACGATGGCAGCCCAAAAAACCAAGCATCCCTTAATTTCGATCCCTACAAATACATAATAGTTGGGAATTAAATTATAAATGCACGAGAGACAATTAAATATTCTTACCATTGTACTGTAGTCCCGGGCTGATTTTACAAACATGAGCGTTACCGGTTGGTAATCATTTTACAACTCACATCTGTAACTCTAAGCCACAACGGTAACTTTATAAATAATAATAAACAAGTACGTCAATATACATCGATCTCAAGGCACCGCACGTGGATTTGTAGCAGAGCAAATATCACAGCACTACGTACAGCTCACAGTTCTTTTCAAGACTCAACTTCTCAAACGGTACGATTATTGATTATTGATTATTGATATTATTATTTCGGCCAGTTTATGCACCAGAAAGATTCCATACAATTATAACTTTTCATCAAATAATAAGTTGTCATTTCTATTTTTATGTTTTTTTTTTTTGACTCGTGCAGTGGATTTGTAAATCATGTTCTGTTCGATTTGCCTTTTGCTGTTCTAATTTTTCATCCATAATATTTAGTTAAAAAATTGATCGTAGTTATTGGAAGAACAGAGAAATCTATAGCTGAAAATATGCTCGTACCCCAAACAAGAACAGAGTTGGTATTATCTTTCAGTAGGTTATATGTGGTAGATTCTTGCCTCCATTCCGGCAGGCAAGTAAAAAGGATCCAAAATTAATCTCTTTACAAGCCAAAAAAAGGAAACTGAACTCCAAAAAAAACAGGAAGAAGAGAAGAAAAAAAAGAAAAGAAAAGAAAAAGACAGTGAGGAATCAATCGTGCCAGCAGAGGAGCATGACGACGCAGCGGCGGATGATGTAGAGCCTCGCCTTCTGCTCCTGCAAGACTTTGCTGATCCCTCCGCGCTGAGACGGCACTTTTCCTCCGCTCCTCATCTTCATCGACTGAATCCAAACAGAGGAGCGCCGGCGCCCGCCACAGAAAACAAACTAAACGACGGGGCTTTTGTTAATTGATGAACGATCTCTCAGGGCGTTTTATAGAGAGAGGGAGAAGGAGGAGGAGGAGGAGGAGGAGGAGGAGGAGGAGATGGTGGCAGGAGCGTGCACTGCAACGCTGTTTGCAGAGCCGCACGCTGTTTGGGAAGTCGGCAGTCTCGGAGGAGACAAGTGAAAACTTACAGTTTATTAATTCGCTCCGAGAGACAAGTTGGCTCCTCGTGATCTTCATCTTCCCTTAGAAAAAAAAAAATCAATTCTTTATTCTTCAGCAAAATCAGAACAGCTTAATTTTAAAAGAGCGATTGGTGGTGCATCGGCGGTGGAGGAACTGGATATGCAACTGGCACGGCATATGGAGGAGGAAGCATCACCGGCGTGCCCACGGCTGTAACCATGTGCCCGCTAATTGGATGGCCAACTGGAGGTCCATACACGGCCATTCCCGGAACATTCGCCGGCGAATGATGCTGCTTCATCGGCGACGCAGTGGCTGTCGAATTCGCGCCGGTAACAAGGCTCTGCAGAGAAGACGACGCGTCGACGGCGCCATTCAAGGAGTTCAACCGAATGAAGTATTTCTGAGCGTGGCTTGCGACTTGAGTGGGAGTCCTCGAGCCGACAAAGTTCTTCGATATGCTCCGCCAGTCGCCCTTACCGAACTTTTCGAGACCGAGGAGAAAAAGACTACAAGATCGATCAGCACAAATTAAACTAATTCTGTAATTAAGAGAAGAAAATCAACCTCGGATCACAATTTAGAGCCGACGAACATTGAAATCGAGGAACAATATGAACCTGTGCTCTTCCTCTGTCCATGGGGCTCCTTTTCGAGGCTCTTGTTCGGCTTTGGAGCATCCATGGCGGCGGCGGCGGCTGCCGTGACCATCACGGCGGTGCTTCTCCTTGGACGAATTATGCGCCGCCCCCTCGCCGGCGTATCGTGGGATCGGGACGCGTCCGGCCTCGATGGCCTTCACGTCCTCCAGCAGCAGGTCGTAGTGCCGCCGCACCTCCGCCGCCGTCTTCCCCGGCAGTCTCGTTGCGATCATCTCCCACAGCGAGGCGCCGTCTCCCAGATGCTCCGGCGGCGAGGCCACCGCTGCCAGTGCGTTCTCGAAGGCCTTGTCGTCTCCCCGTGTCCAATTCTCCACCGCCGCTGCCATCGTCGACTGCCGTCGGGTCGCAGGGACGGTGGCCGCGTCGAGGGAGGATTTATTCTGGCGGGTGACAGGATCCACGGTTCCAGTCACCGCTGGTGAACGGGAGCGACGCCGACGTCGATGTGGACAGCGAACTGTAAATCGACGGCGACGGAGAGAGACGTGGCGGCCGAATCCGATTCTCCATTTCCCAACGGAGCAGAGTGAAGACATAATCTAGTACGTCATCGTCTGATTGGTTAAAATTGTCGTCTTCCAGATTTCATCGTCGTCTCCTCGCTTTCAGTAACAAATGAAAGCGAGCTTGATCCTTTCGAAACTAGTGGCGTTGGCGAGAGGAGTTGGAGACTCATGGAAAATAATATTACTGTAAAATTAAATCTGATTAAATCTACGAATGACAAAGGTTGAAGATTTCCATTGGCGGAGATGATTGGAGACTAATATGTGTATTTTCTTAGGAGAGATACGGTGATTGATGTTTTATATTATACTAGTGAGAGTTAGGGCAGTAAAAAGTCGCCCCAAGATGGGTCGAGTTGAGTTGAATTTTGAGGTGTTTAAGATTTTTTTTTATAAGAAAATCGAATCAAACTAAATCAAACTTAAAATGAACTAAGCTTTGAAATGATTGTTCAAACTTGACTTTGTTTATTTTTTATGAACTTGAGCTTGTTTGAATCTTAACTTGAGCTTGGTTTGTTTAGATATTATCAAGCTCTCAATTCAAGCTTAGCTTTAGCTTGATTCGTTTATATGTTATCGAATTTTCAATTTAAATTTGAATGATTATTTGAAACTTTTATTTGTTTGATTATTAAATTAAATAATTTAACCTTATTTGTTTATTTTATATTATTTATTAAGCATGTTGATAAAATTTTTATTAATAAAAATAATTCACGAATACTCTCCGTTAACGAGCTGAATATATATATATATATATATTCAAACTTATTATTTAGTTTAACGAGCTGTTCAAAAAATAATAATTAACCCAGGAGTGACCGGCCCGATTCTACAAATGCACTGTAGCTGAAAATTAAACTGTGAGTGTCTGAGAGACAACTGAGCGCCATAACCAATGCACTATAGCCCCAAGAATGTTTAACGAATTGTTCAAACTTATTTATTTAATTAATCTTATATATATTGAACGAACATTAAAAAAAAAATTCTTATCAAGTCAAACACTAAACTTGTTCATAAAAATGTAATTCATTTACAACCCTAACGAGTGTGATAGTTGACTAATCTAGCAACTTAATACAATTTGCTTAACTTATCTAACCAGTGCTTGATTGATTTAGTAGACGAACAAGAGAGGAAGACGCTCTATCATACTGCACTGCTAAGAAAATATACAAGGTATTCCAGCACCTTAGCTTTTTCTGCTATCGAATGATCAATATAGTCATGCTCACGCATGTTGCCAGAACCAACGATTTGAATGTTCAAACTGATTGACTGAGTACATTAGACATTTTTAGCAGCATTCGTAGAACAACAAAATTAGTTCACAGTAAAGAGCTGAGACTTAAAATGATCCACACAACCAATTTCGCTATTAAGCATAACAGACAGCAAGATAAGACGATACATTAGATGAAACTTGGGCAAACAGGTCCTTTCGATATGCCAATGCGCACTTCCATTCCATGGTTCATGTCTACTGGTCTAAAGGTCTCTGAATCTTGTGGCACTGCCAAAAAGGAAAAAAAAAAAAACAATTAAAACGAGATTTAGACAAAGAAACATGGGGAGAACACAGCAGTGAAAAGAATGAGATAGATTTCCTGCTAAAGACCAAATTTTCCACATCCTTGTAAACCCTCAACAGTTGATAAACAAAATAAGACACGTGCTGAACAAAGGCCAAAAGAGGCATGCTCCTTCGAACTATATAGATTCATAACTATCAAACTTGATACGGGATAATAACACCACATATTTGACCTTCCCATTTCAACTCAAGGGCAAAAGCCAAGAAATGCTACTTGGGTTGAGTTGAAGTAGTCTTGTTGAGAAGGGAGACAAGGCAAGATATTCAAGTGGAGGAAGGAACTCCGATGCAAGTTTAGTTCACCCCCGTCGGATGGTTAGGCAAAGGTGCAGTTTGCTGGTTCTCTTTTGACAGCAATGAACTAGATGCCTTAAAGTCTTAATTGAGGTTGGGATATATGGCGGGCCAAGATTATTGTCCCGCAAAAGGATGGCAAGAGGAAGGGCACAAAATTTTACTCCAATCCAGCCAATTTCCGTTTCTATTGGAATCAACATAAAAGAAATAACAGAAGCATCCTACTGGAGACTATACTGAACAACCATTATTAATATCATAACAACATAGAGGAAACACAAGATAGCAATAAAAACTATACAGTGAAATATTTGAGGGAACAGTGAAGAACTTGTGAAAAGAGAAAAACTGCATACAATTGAGATAATCTTCAAAAGCAAAATCATCCAAACCACCAGTGAGAGCCTCATAACCTAGCATGGATGATGGCAAAGCTCCAGGAGGCCTTTGGAATCTGCAATAATGATGATGCAAATCCATTGGAACACAGAATTTTGCGAGTTAGATATTGAAAAGTAAAATGGAGTGCGTAGTATTAGTATTGGCACATGGTAAGACTCCAATGTATCTGCAAGTGATATCCATCAGATATCAACTCTTGCAATGTATATACAACTGAATATGCATCAGTTGTTGAGTGTTGACTCAGCTCCAATGTATAAACAACTGCGACATCAATATTGATTGTTGATGTTTGGTTAATTATTGACTAATACGCATGTATGGAAACTCTAGTTCTTCTCAGGGTAAATAATGGAAGCATAACTCTGAAGAAAGACAAGATGACTGAGCAATGCTTAATTAATGAGAACTTCCAAAATTGCACAGAACATCATAGGACGGGACGTCATATTTCTGTTTCTTCTGTAGATAATTTCTTCTCTTTCTTTGTCCAATTTTCTGTTAGGAAGTTCTTCCAATTTTCTGTTAGGAAGCTCTCAATATAACAAACAAATCTATTAAACTCATCGTAGCTTGACTTTACTTATAATCCGAGATATATTAAAATTGGAGACAAGAATGATTCTCATATGCACTGCCCTTTTTCTGGCTTCCTTTTAGTTCAAGTATGTACTATAGCTCCAAGCCTCCAAATATTCAGATTGAAAGTAAGTTGGCAAATCCTTATAAGTGTGGCATCGTCATCCATTTAATATTTTAACATTTTATTAATTTAATTACACACACACACACACACACACACACACACACATTTCAATAGAAGAATTAGAGAATCTTACTACATCTCTGATTAGCATCGAGTTCTCAACAGTTAAACTTACCATTGAACTTTCCTTGAATTTGGAGAAAACTAAACATTAATAGCCAAAAATGATTAAATAAAAATGGGGTGGATGAGGTTTCTAAAAAAAAGTCATCTGTGCTGGCCCTCATACTTCATGTAAAATGATTACATGCCCAGACTATTTATCCTACAAAACACTAGTAGCATAACAAAGAAACAAAAGATTACCTTTGGATTGACGAGGGAATCTAAAGATCTCAATTGATTTATTTTAAACTGCAATCCTAGACAAATTTAAAGAAATGTAAAGCAAAGGTACAAAAGAGATGGAGTAGAATTTCGCCAGTCTTTAGGAATTAGGAGAACCAAAACAGTATGTTTCAACATTATTACGCTTGGTGTATGCTTGAACATTGAGAAATGTGTCTATGAGTATCCAAGGGTGAATGTATGGGATAACTTTTCAATGGTGAAAAAAAACAAAGTGGTCCAAGTTCCTGCATATTAGTCACAAGGGTACACATACGCGTGTGTGTGTGTGTGTGTGTGAGAGAGAGAGAGAGAGAGAGAGAGAGGGCAAGAAAAATCATCAAAATCAACTAATAATAACATTAAGCAGTCAAAGGATGGCCAGTACATCTGTAAAAGAAATCTGTGTTACCATGCACAATCAAGATGTATCTAGTACGAATCCAGGAAAGTACTTCCAGTGCATGATCTGGTAACTTAAAGGTCAAGCATTAGCAACACAACCATTTCATATGTTAGAACTGATCTACGTCAATTATTTTTTCGCACTATTGTTTTCAATTCTTTAAAAGTTTCTGGTCCTTAAAATCTTTTATCACTGCTATACTATCAAAATAAATAAAGTTTCAACTGAGTTGTAAGGACAAGAAAATTTCTCATGTCACGTAAGCTTGTGACACTATGAAAACTAAGGGGAAAAGATGCCAAGATACACTTTGTCCACAAATTTAAGGATTTTCAAAGGCCATAACTCATCTTGTATGCTAATTCCAGGCTTCTAATTCCGATAGAAACAGTGATCTTTCTACTCGTACAAAGAACACATTTATCATTCATTAACATTTCATAATCCAAACAGATTATAAATATTTCCCAAGTGCATTGGCTTCATCTTTCCATCCCATCTATATTATTGTATTATTTCTCTTTTTCTAATTTATTTTTCTTTCATACAACTAAAAGATTGTAAACATAGTTCAAGTCTAGACAAACCCTAGAATATAAGCTTTTTTCCTAACTTCCGTGCTGACAGACAAGTTTCTGTAACTTCCGCACGAGTATTTAAAAGTCAATAAGGGTCATTAACTCGAAGATTTTATCTGCATCCTTGAGCATGAGTAACTAGAAGGAATAAGATGATGATGGTTAATTTAATTGTTATTCGAGATTTAGAACATACAATACCGAGAGAGATCAAATATTAACCAAAGTATGCTCACAGAGTTAAGGAATGGAGTAAATTGCATTAGCAACCTAATTGATTTTGTTTATGACCCAATAAACATGGAAAAACTGACTATTGGACAAACAAAAGCAACACGACATACCTAGAGAGAATTTGAGAGTCCAGATCTCTCCTCAGATTGAAAGCCGATCCGTAGGTGAGGTCCAAACCGAACCGCTTTTTCTCCTCCCAAAACCTACTCGTCTGATCGAGTTCAGAACCAAAAGCAGGACGGAAGATACATCAACAAAATCAGGACAAGCATTAGGGTTACGGTTCATGCGTGATCGGCGAAAGAGGGCCTGGGGAAGGTAGCTTACGGATTCTCGAAGGGATTGGAGGGGGTGGGTTCCAACGATGTCGCCCCTGACGGTGTGCAGCCCGAAGCGAAGGGAATCGTGATTCGCCGCGATCTCGTGTTCGATCACAGACTTCGACGACATCTTTTGCGCTTTTAGCTTCGCCTGGATTCGTGTTTTATGTTTTAGGAACCAAAGGCCTTTTATTCGTCCAGTAAGGAGTTTCTTGGAGAGCAAGAACGAAGAAACTTGCTTGTAGATTCGTGCTGATTCCTTTGCCCAATAAGCTTGTTTCTTTTTTCTTAAAAAAAAATCATAATTTATTTGGATTTTTATCTGATCTGGCTGAGCTCTTTTGGTAAATTGGATGCACATTAAGTCGGATGTTATCAAGTCGGCATCTATCGATTTGACTGCTATTGGATCGGATCTTTCCAAATTGGCTTTTACCGACACATATCATTTACTTCTGTATCCTCTGGACTATAAATTCCTAGACCACCCTTGGATCACAAACCTCCTTTAAAAGTTGGATTACGTGTAAAACACGTGTACGCAAAAGACGTTAATCTCTAACCTCTCGCGCAGCCAGCTCTCTCGCACAACCCTCTCCACGCGACCGCTAGCGCCTTCGTGATCAGCTCTGGCGACGTCTGATCCTTCGCAACGACCCACTCTCGCTAGAAGACTCCCTCTCGCGCAGCATCCCCCTCTCCTCGACCGCAGACCCACCGCAACCGGAGGAGAACCTCCGGCGCGCAGCAAATCCTCACTCGTGCTAGCCAGCCCCTTCGCGACCAGCTCCGGCGACATCTGATCCTTCGCAGCGACCCACTCTCGTTGGAAGACCCCCTCTCGTGTAGTATCCCCCTCTGCTGCAGCGACGTCTATCAACCTCCGCGATGCTCCCCCACCATAGGAGAACTTCCGACGACATTTTGACCGTGACCTCTTCCTGCAAGCTCCGCCCTTGTGCCGAGAGAAGGTAAACGTAGGTCACAGTATATGTAGACCCAAACCAAATTGGATATTTTAGATTATTAGGATTTACTTTGATAGCTAAGCAGCCCATAGTTTGCACTGATATGTATCCTTAGTTATCTGTTGAACTATAGGATCGTATACTCAAACAAATATATGATAAATCTTAGCTATCTTCAAAAAACATTGGTGCATGAGGAATTAACACACTAGTTCCACTTAACGTCCCACGGATATAGGAACATATAGTTCTGAAGCAGATTATAGGAACTCGATATATTTTGTCCCAAGTGTTTGATGGTCATAAGCGCATTTTTTAACTAGATGGTTTTTTTTGTGTGTGTTCTTTGTTAGATGTGAATGCATTAATTTTTTCTGCAAGATTAAAGTAATTATCATAGAGGGTGAATTTATAAGTTGATGTCGTTTGAATTTTCAAGGAAATGAAGATAGTTGGGAAGGTGACTTTGATGTTATTGATCAAGGTAATAAGATTCATATTTTCAAAATGTATTGAACTTTAGTATATTGAATTATCCTTCTTAGTCATTTTTCTTTGTTTGTTTGATTTTATAGGCTTGAACATTGAAACATATTTGGGTATACCACCAATAGGGTTGGAATTTGATACAGAAGAGGATGCATACCAATTTTATTTAGCATATGCTAAAAATGTTTGATTTGGCGTAAGGAGAGGTAAAGCATTCACTGAGATAAATTTTTTTTATTGTTGTGCCCAACGTAAAAGAGGAAAAGATAAACAAGGTCTTTATGTCAAAGCAAGTCGTGATGAAACAAGGTTTGGTTGTGAGGCTAAAATGAAGATTAGTCAAAGGAAAAAACAAAAGCAAGTTTTCTGTGGTGCAATTTGTTAAAGAGCATAATCATTATCTCTCAAGTCCAAACAAAATGCATCTCTATAAAAGTCATAAGAATATATCTTATTCTACATCGATACAAATTGAGATGGCAAACGAAGTGAGGAG
>JBBPFQ011073815.1:0-10265 GCA_037974815.1 Kaempferia elegans | reverse complement strand
TATGAATATAATCAAGACAGCTAGTTGAACACATAGAAACTAATTTAAAATCAATCTAAGGTGATTTGATCATTCATTTAATTTTACTCAAAATCAATTTTAATAAAAAAAAGGGTAAATAGTGACTGCTTTTACAAATAAGTCAATTGATTTGCTAGAAAATTTTAAAATTTCACCCAAGTGAAATCGATTCGACTGAGTAAAAAAATCAATTGATAAATTATTCTGCCAGTTGAATGATAGGGATAAAATGAAAAGTAGGTATGTGATTTAGTATTTTAAAATTTTCTGATTTGGTAATTTTAATATTTTAACTATGCAGTTAGGTAAAAAGTAGGATTTAAAAAAAAGGCAATGATACAAGGAGTCTAACAACTTTAATTATTCATATATTATTTTATAAACAAGTAAAAAAATGGGGAAAAACTGTAATCCAATTTAGTCTTTTATATTTATTTTTTTATTAATCGAAAATGCAATCTTATTTGGGCCCAGGCTAGGGCGGAGCCTGATCCATAATAATTCATATCTGGGCCTCTTCGGGCTTCGATGAGTTTTACGTAATTGAATTAACCGGCAGGCATCGCGTGACTTCCTCGTCTCGTCTTCTACCTCCGTCGCATCTGCTCCATCTACACCGCTGTCGTATCTTAATCTCCACCACCCGAAGCCCTCTTCCCTCCATGGGGACTGGCGCCTCCAAGAACTCCGACTGCTCCCATGGAGGCCGCGAGGGGCAGCTCTACGTCGCCCTCAGGATGGAAAATTTCAACGTCCGAGGAGACCTCATCCCTCACGTCTACGGTTCCGTCCCCATCACCGGCTCCTGGGACTCCGCCAAAGCCGTACGCTTTCTTAACCTCGTCTCCCTATTCTCTTCTATTTCATACTCTTTAATTGGTTTATGACGATTCCTGTTGCTCGACGATTGTATTTCCGTTTAGCTTTCGATGGCGCGGGAATCGGCCTCGTCGTGGGAACTCAGCTTCGTCGTGCCTCATAATCATGGTAAAGTTTTCTACTTGGACCTCGATTGTCTCACGCGAGATTGTATCTTCATGTCCTGAATCGTAACTGGCTGGCTGTTGGTGTTTTGTAGAGACGCTAGATTTCAAGTTCTTGTTGAAGCCCAATTTTAGCTCAGGGCCGTGCGTGGTGGAGGAGGGGAAGAGCCGGCTTCTCACAGGAGGGTCGCTGGAGGAGGGGGATTCCAGGCCGGCACTGTTCAAGGTTGGCGGTGATGAGGAGGTGCTCGAGTTTAGGGTGTTCATCAAAGTCGACATTTTGTCCCCATTTGATCTTGCCGCAAGCTGGAGAGCTTATCAGGAAAATATTGAACCGTCAAGAGTTCGAGGAATTCCAGATGTCAGTATAAATGTGGCGCCTGAGATGGGTGTAGAGGTACTTTGGAAGTAACTTCGTTTTGTTGCTTGTGTGCTGCTTCTTAGTGTTCCAAAATTACGCCGTCAAAAGCAATTGACCAGGAGAAGATACACTATTTCTGTTCACGAATAGTCTTCCGACAGAGAAAGTGCGCAAAACAATTCACCATGGTAGTTAACATGGTATCTTATGAATTAGAAGAAAAGATATCTATGGGAATTGTCTACCCAATAGATTAAGTTTATTCCTGGTTCCCTTCCAGTTTCTGAGTTCTGGTTACAGAAAAAGGCCATGATCATAGCTTACACGATAAGAAAATTTAATGGAAATAAATGTTACAATATTTTAAAGAAATTATTATCATTAGTTTATTTTACCTTCTAGGGATGCAGTTAATCTTCTTTGAGCACATATAAACCTTGACTCTGGTAGCCATCCAATCCATGGTAATAATAGAAAGGATTGCTGAATCTTGCTTAACTAAATCTTTTGCAATTGTTGTATTATGTTCAACAAAATGCGATACTTGATGCTCAGTTTAGTAGGTTGGTAAAAAAAGTTGTTGCTTCTCGCTGAATCACTTCTTCTGATTATTCTTAACATCCCTAAATTCATACTTACAAATAAGCATTTCCAACAAAAAATATAATAGTGATATTTTGGTAAAAATCATTATAGCTTGTGAAACTATCAATGAGTTGATCTTTATGTCCTTTCAGTCTTTTTATTTCCTTAGGCATAATGCTTTGAATGACATGTGCAACTGCATTGCTATATAGGTAATATTACCTTAAATAACTTGTGATGTATCTGATCAGATAATGCTGGTTTGAGGTGTTGCAGGATGTTAATGTGGGTTTGTGAAGCATTCAGAATGGCACACCTATAATGACATTTGAGTTCTAGTTAGTGTTTGTTGACAACTGCTTGTGACCATTTTTAGATAGATCTCTCTAGACCTTATCTTTTCTTGTGATTTGCATTTGAATATCCTGGATAATAATGTTTCATATATTGTATCTCAATTCTCTGGTGTGATGCATTCATATGATAAAAAGCAACTTTAAATTCAATAATAAGAAGTTTACAGACTACACTTGGGTTTACTCATTTTAGATTTGACAATCTATGGTGAAATTAATTTGTATTTCCTCTCTCAATTTATCTTAATATCGATATTCTCTGCCTTGACTATCCATTGCTTATTACCAATTGGCATTGTTGTAAGCATGCTGCAATTTCATACTCATCCATTCTTCCTTCCAGAATGGTTCACCGTCTACCTTGGAGCTTGATTTAGAACACTATGTTGTTCCAGCACCATCTTCCATTACTGGTGCTGTTTATGAAGCTAACTTGGCAGAAACACCAAGATCATTATCTAGTGTGAATTTCTCCAAATATGATGCCTCAACCGGTGGTTCATATGGCTTAAGTAAAGCTGGTGACTATTCTAACAGTTGCAAGGTACTGACATTGTGTTATATTTCTACGCTGTTTGATGATATACTTGATCTTTTGATATCCGTATTTTCATACCAATTTAGTTGATAATCCTGCATTCCTGCTATTCTTCTTCTTTTCTTCCTCAGGACATGGATAATTGTGTTGCAGATCCTCCTAAACTTCTTCCAGTTCCTGGTATGGTAGAGTCAAAGTCAGTGGGCACATTCTCACCAGTGCCAAAGCAAGATGGTCAGAAAGGACTCTTTGTAGATAGGGGTCTTGGATCTCCTAGACATGTTAAATCAGCTAGTGCAGGCACATTCCCATTTGATTTCAAGTTGGACAGTGAAACAAAGGTTTGTTCAATAAGAAAGAGTCCTCTTGTTTATTCGTGAAAAATTGACATTGATTTGTTTTGGTCATTATTACTTGGTCTGTTTGTTTCTCTAATCACTAATCAGTATATTCTGTTCAAGCACTAATCACATGCTTCTTCTTCAAGATCTTGTCATTTTCTCAACAAACTTGCTTGTACTTCAAGATGTGAGTTTTGGTGTAATGGTAAATCATATTGTTGAACTGGATTCCTAAATGCATAAACTTGTCTCACTGCCATGTAGACATGACCCTGGATGCAAACTACTTTGCTTGCAGAACTTTCTCAACTAGCTTCCTACTTTTTTCCTTTCTGACTGGCATGAGAACTGCCCTGCCTAAATAGTAGAAAACATATAGATTGCTGGATTTTGTTGGATTTCTTTGACTATGCCATCTCACAGTGCTCTTTTGGGAGATGGGAAGCCAGAACAATTTTTGAGGTGAAAAAAAATCTGATTCTTCTTCTTATTCATTCATTAATTGAAGGGAATGCCAGCAGCTGCTGGAGCAGTTGCAGCTGCAGCTGTAGCTGATCAGATGCTTGGACCCAAGGAGGATAGCAGGTTGGCTATTGTTCTGGTAACAAACTGGTACTTTTCTTCTACGGATTTTTTTTTTCTTTTCACTTCTCTGCTCTACATTATTGTCTTGTACTCCTATAGGTTGGTTTGCCAGCCCGAGGAAAGACCTTCACGGCAGCCAAGCTAACTAGGTATTTGAGATGGCTAGGTCATGAAACAAAACATTTCAATGTTGGGAAGGTAAAGACTATTTTCTTGATTTTGCCTTCATGACAAAGTCAAATTTGTTAAACTAAAGTTTTGTTAGGTGGTCTCATCTGATAAAACACTAACCTGCTTTTCTTTTGCATGTGCATTGGCTAACAGTATCGCCGTCTTAAGCTTGGGGCAAATCAGGTATGTTACGTGACTTGTTTTTTCTTTTCTTTTATGATATTTGTTGATTGGCTCATTTATCACATAACCTAAAAGCACATGTAGAGTTTATAGTACATGGATTGAGTTACAAACATCTTATTGTGAAATTTAAATCTATTATTTCTCTCACATATATTGATTGCGATGTTCTTCCATAGTTCTTCATTCATCAATGTCTTAAGTTTCTTGCCTTTATAGCGCTTAGTAAATCACATTTCATTATGCAGTCAGCTGATTTTTTTCGTGGGGACAACCCAGAAGGTATGGAAGCACGCAATGAGGTTAGGAATAAACATTACATCACAGCTGCTCTTTGTTTGCTTTTGATCAGGAGTCACCGAGGTGCTAAATATCTATGTCAGTCTGTTTGTTATGGTTTTTTCATGGGTTCAGCTACATTTTTCTTGTATAATATGTTTCTATTTTTCTTCTACAGTTTTTAAAACTATTTCTATGTATTCACAAAAAGTACTTGGACCACACTTATTGTACTCGACTTAATTATCTAGGTGGCAGCTTTGGCTATGGATGATATGATAGCATGGATGCAGGAGGGAGGTCAGGTAAATTTCTAATCATTTTGTGATAAAAGTGGCAATAAGATAATTCATTCTCTTTCTGGTGTTTCATAGGTTGGTATTTTTGATGCCACAAATAGCACCAGAAAACGTAGGAACATGCTGATGAAAATGGCCGAAGGAAAATGCAAGGTACATATACGAGTCAATCAATTTGTGTTATTATCTGTTACTTTTTGTTCTTAAATTTCAAGTCACTAGACAAGTCAATTTTGCCAAGAGAGTTTCTTGAGCTAGTCAGCAGTGAAGCAGCTACCGATTATCAGAAAGCATCCACATTTAATTATATATTCACAAGAATCAGGTTCAGTTGCATCTTTGGTCTTTTTTCCCCCTTAAATACGCCTACCTATTTTAAATCTAAGAAGTGATCGTGTTGGTTAATATCCTAATTTGAGTTGTTTCTGATTCAATGGATTTCAGAAAGTGGTTACATAAACTCAAGAAGTGCATTTGTAACTATTATGATGGGATAAAACTTGAAACTCCTTGGTCCCTCATCTTGTTCTATCACGTGCCCTTTACAAATTGAAAAACGTCCCTACTGTTTTTAATTGACTTGTTAATTGTCTCAAATAATGTGCATATTTTCTGTTTTCCATTTCTGAATGTTTATCTGACTTTGTAGATCATATTCCTGGAAACAATATGCAATGATGAACGCATAATAGAAAGAAATATACACTTGAAAATTCAACAAAGCCCTGATTATGCAGAAGAGTGAGTTACTTTGTACTTTTAGATAACCATATGTTCATATGCCATGATCAGAAGTGCAGCAATTATTCTGCAGACCAGATTTTGAAGCTGGAACGAGAGATTTTAAAGAGCGCTTAGCCAATTATGAAAAGGTTCTAAACTGAATTCACTTCTACATTTATATCTTATGGTATTCACTTTCAGTTGCTCATTAATCAAAATGAAAAATATATTCTCCTTCCTAGGTTTATGAGTCGGTGGAAGAGGGTTCTTATATCAAAATGATTGACATGACCAGTGGACAAGGTGGTCAGATACAAGTAAGTTTATTTCTTCATCTTAATAGTTGGATGCACCCTTCTTCTGCTTCTTATTTATTTATTTTTTTAAAGGGTTTGATTGAACAGTCTGTTCGCTCATAAATATTTCATTGATCAACTATGTGAAACAGGACTTTGGGGACAAGTATTTCCAAATAAAAGTAGGTGAGACCCAGAGCTCAAGGCCCTATGCATTAGTATGGAAGTGTGAAAATTATATCCCTGGATGCCTAAGAAAGAGCATAATGCAACTGTTAATTAAGTTACTAGTATAGTTGAATTGAAAATGAATGAGATATAATAACTAATCGTGTACCAGTATTGCTAAATCAAAGGAGCCTGGAATACGAACCTTACTGACTGAATCTTAAACACTGGAGATTGGCAGAAGCTGAATTCATCTGCTTGTCACTGTTCAGTTATTCCTTTATCAAGACATAAATCTGCTTTGTGATTTTGCTTGGGAAAATTTTGCTTTTTGTTATTTTTTTTCTATCCTAATCATACTAACCATAATTTATTAGTCCTGTACCAATCGTAAGGGTGGGCTTTCTCTTGTAGTTTGATTGACAATAATTGTCTCATTGCAACCAGACATACCATACCCAAGCTTGGCACCAGGATAGAGTAGTGATTCTAGAAAAGCCATATAAATCATCTATAATGAATCTGTTTAAGCAAAGTTCCAACTTGAGACCCGGACTAGCAGCAATTACGTACCATTCAGTTTTAGTGAGCACTGACCTAATAGGTGGCATGCAGATTCTTTATTTGAGCAGAAAGCACACCTCGGATCAGTAATGGCCATACCTTTCCTGAAATGCATCCTCTGTGTTGAGTACATTTTTCAGGATTATCCAGGTCATGATTTTCACTTTCTTAGATGTGAAAAAATCATAAATCTGACAAAAGGACCCTGCTGATGCTGTTTCAGTTAGAAATTTGTAGGCCGTTTTATCACTGACAATGCCATTGTCTGCCCACTGCCAAGCCAGTGAATCTACTGAATTGTAGTTCCAGTTCATGTTGTTGATTATATCTTTAATAATTTAAAACTGATGTAGATATGCCAATGGTGTTCTACAGATAGAAACTCCCTGATTATTGATAGGTCTGTCCAAAGATGGGGTCAATTCTTATCAATCTTTGGCAGCATGTAAGGCCTTTATTTACTTTAGACTGATTGTTTTGCTACTTGGTGCGGTATGAGATTTGTCAGACCATGATTATTAAGTAGTAATGATAAGCTCTTCCATAAATTTCAGGTATCCGGGTGTGAAGCCATGCAATTTGAGAACTAGAAAGAGGCTTTCGCTGACACTACCCATGCTTTTCATAATCTACTTTGATCAAAGCAGCTTCCCTCTTTCCTTTGTAGCACCAATTTAACATTTTTGTAGCAATCATAAAGCAATCCTTAGCTCTATGTTTTTCATAAAGGCAAATCGGAAATCTTGATATTAGAATCCATATCAATTCAGAGTCTAATGGCCAACACCTTGGAAGCAGCTTGACGTTAAGGGTTTCCAGAGCCTTGGTCCAAAGTCAGCTGGATTGGGCTTTGTCAGACGACACATAGGCATGTCCTATTGTCTTGTTGTCTATGCTTTGAGAGTTGGAATTGAGCAGACCTTTTGTTGTAAGGTGGTATGGAAATTGGTACTTGCTATTTCATGGTCATGCATATACATAGTCGTACAAGGCTAATGCTTGTTCATATATGAGTTACTCCTACCATAAAGATACACTGAAATGTCTTGCACCCAATATGTAGCATACAAGGACGTTATATATATATATATATATATATTAAAGGATCACATTCCTTCCATTTTCCAGTGAGATCACAAAAAACAAAGTAATAAATGCTCAAACTAGGGATTCACACAATCTTGGCAGTTCTTCATTAACTTTGGTGTGATAGAAGAATTAAAGATGAAAATTATAGCTTATTTAGAAATTTAAAAAACTGAGAGAGAGCTTCAAGCAGTTAAAGAGGGAAGTAGGCTAACAGGAGTGTTGGTTGGCGGATGAGTAAAATAAAAATAAGAAGGTTGATTGTAGATGTGTACTGTGCGGGTAAGTGATACACACCTTATGAACTGAGTTATACATTATAGACACATGGACATTGGAAATTGTATAGTCCATGCGATGGTTCCTGGTCAAACTGGTGAATACTGACCATACTAGGCTACATGGCTGGCAATTGAAACCCTTAGCTCAAGGCACTTGAACTCTCTTATTGCTGTCTGAATGCTTCAGTTACATTTAATGAGCTCCATACCTCACTTCTCGCTACCTGACAAAAATTATTGCCTTATGCCTTTTTAATAAAATCAATATTTGATGAATAGCACTTAGCATTTAGTCCTGTCTCAGTTAATTGTTAAATTTATACAGGCCGAATGTGCTTCCTCAGTATTAAATTATTAATGTTTCCTTTTTGTAATTTTTAAAGGTTTGTTTAAATTTTTGATGATTCCTTCCCTTCCCCCTATTCAGGTTAACAATATTGGTGGTTATCTTCCTGGCAGAATAGTCTTCTTCTTGGTACACATCTCATTGACAACCTTGTAGAAGTTACATTTAAATTTTCTGCTTCCTTATGTTATATCCTACTCTGCAGTTTATTCGAATGTCATCTATAGAAGATCATAACGAAGTTTTTTTAACACTATCTTTTATTCTGTCTTTCAACCTTCATTAGCCCTCTCATATGTTTGCAATAATTATGTTTTCTGACCCAGTTGATCAAACTGTTCATTAATTAGTAGCTATCTAACTTAAAATTACTAGAGAAAATCACACATCTTCTCCTATAGATTCTTTGGCAAAAGCTTTTGGCATTCATGCTATTTGGACTTGTATTGCAGGTGAACACCCATCTCACACCCCGGCCTATTTTGCTCACTCGGCATGGAGAAAGCCGAAGCAATGTTAGAGGAAGAATTGGAGGTGATGCAGTTTTGAGGTTAGATATTTTTGTCTTTACAAGATATGTTGTAATTATTTCATCTTATGTTGACATTGTCTTGAAGTGCCATTCGTGTTAGAACCTATACATTTAAAATATGTCTTCTTTGAGGTATCTCACATTTGGTGAAAGGTGGAATTTTTTATATCTCGTTATTTACCACAAGGAAAGAACAATAGTTAATTCACATGATTATATCATGATAGCCTTGATAGGAATCATTACCTAAAAATTACCCTACCTTTTTGCAATTCCTATGGTCATATAATAGTGATAGAGCAAATATCATACTATCAAGACTGCTCATCCATGCATCTAGTCTTTTCTCAGTCCTCTAGGAAAAAATTGAAATAGAGCTGCAGTGTCTGCCTGCATGATTGAGGATAATTGCTTCACTTTTTTTCCCTATATTTTACCTCTTCTAAACAAACTCCAATTCTCCACATGCATAAGAATTTGTTATCTTTCATTTTGGGGCAGTGAAGCTGGGGAACTTTATGCGAAGAAACTTGCGAACTTTGTTGAGAAGAGACTGAAATCTGAGAGGACAGCTTCTGTAAGAGATCGTTTCCTTTGGTATTCTTGTCTAAATTTCAACTTCTGTAGAGCACTTAAGTACTGCTTTCTCCACAACTTCTAGATTATTACATCAATAGAATTTAGGACAATTATATATTCCATAGCACATGGATAAAGTTGATTCAAGTGAAATATATTCTGCTAGCATAGTCATATTTACTAAAATTGTGCTTAACTGCTTATTGGTACCATATATCATATGAATGTTTTTGTGATCTTACCAATGTTATTGAGACCAGGTAGTTAAATGATTGTTCACGTAGCCTGTAACTTTATAATACTCAGAGAAAAAGTAGTTCTATTTCCTTACAAGTTTTACTTGATTGTCTCAGATATGGACGAGCACACTCCAAAGAACAATTTTAACAGCAAGCCCAATTGTTGGTTTCCCAAAGGTACGGTCTATCCACACTTAGATTTTAAGCTTGATGAATAATGTGCACTTTTAAATTTTTGATCAGTAAAAGTTTGTCAATTTAATGCCATCATCATTACTAGATACAATGGCGGGCTCTGGAAGAGATTAATGCTGGAGTATGCGATGGAATGACTTATGAAGAAATAAAGAAAAGCATGCCTGAGGAATATGAGTATGCGACAAAATGCTGTGTTAATTTATTCATTTTGATAAGTTGGTTCCATGAGGATGCTTTTAGTTGCTTGATTTGGAATGTTCTTGCCCTTTTTTCATACTAAGAAACTAGTAAAGCTCAAGGACATATTTATTGCTTGTAAATAATCTGCAAAAACTAAATATTCTAACATGGAAGAATAAGTATATTTTTATTGTTTGCTTAATAGATGGACTAGGTTTTACCTTCTCTTGTTTAGTTGAAATATAAATGTTTCCTCAAAGGGGAAAGAAATTCGGAAAATTAGTGAAAGGTTGGTTAACTTTCTGGAACTTATCCCAGAAAGTTAAATCTTGGTCCTACTCCAAAATAAACTATAAGAGAATTGTTTCCAT
>JBBPFQ011073709.1:0-10266 GCA_037974815.1 Kaempferia elegans | reverse complement strand
CCTTCTCCTGAGTCGGGATCCTTCTACCCTACGCACGTCGAGGTCAAGATGAGGGAGATCCTCCACGTCCAGGGCGGGCAATGCGGGAACCAGATAGGCGCCAAGTTCTGGGAGGTGGTGTGCGCGGAGCACGGGATCGACGCCACCGGCCGGTACGGCGGCCACACCGACATCCAGCTTGAGAGGGTGGACGTGTACTACAATGAGGCCAGCGGCGGTCGCTACGTGCCGCGCGCGGTGCTCATGGATCTGGAACCCGGCACCATGGACAGTATTCGTTCGGGGCCCTACGGCCAGATCTTCCGCCCTGACAACTTCGTCTTCGGCCAGTCGGGCGCCGGGAACAACTGGGCCAAGGGGCATTACACGGAGGGAGCCGAGCTCATCGATGCTGTACTCGACGTTGTCAGGAAGGAGGCTGAGAACTGTGACTGCCTTCAGGGTCCGATCTCCCTCACTTACCCTTTTTTACTATTTCATTTTTGCTAATATTCTATTTAGATCTATTTGCTTGTCGTTTAAGGGTTCATTCGCGCGAGCTTGTTCATGATCCTTTCGCCTTTTTTCATTACATTGGTGATATTTGCTGCAAATTTCACTTTTATTTGTTCTTATGCGATTTGATTTATCCTGTGAGCACGTTTTTAGTCGCACGATTTTTTCTATAACTTGTTTTTGAGAGAGTGCTGATTCATTAGGCCTAACACGCCATTTTTCATCAATTAGGTTCCTGATCCGTCATTAATTTGGCTGATGTACTTTTCTTATTTAATCTTTTCATATCTACAATTTCTTATTTGAAGCTGCATTCCTTTATTTTATGTCTATCGCTCGTTTATGTCCTTATAAAATTGATGATAAAGAAAAAAAAAACACAGAAATAAGAATTAGCGGATGTAATATTTCTTCTCTTTAAACTCGTCAGGATTCCAGGTTTGCCATTCACTTGGTGGCGGAACTGGTTCTGGAATGGGGACGCTTTTGATATCTAAGATCAGGGAAGAATTCCCAGATCGCATGATGATGACATTCTCTGTCTTTCCATCGCCAAAAGTATCTGATACAGTCGTTGAGCCCTACAATGCTACGCTCTCCGTTCATCAGCTTGTTGAGAATGCAGATGAATGCATGGTGCTGGATAATGAAGCTCTTTATGACATTTGCTTCCGTACTCTCAAGCTCACAACCCCTAGTTGTAAGTTTTTTCATCTTGAAAATTTGCCTGCTTCCATCATTAGTAATCTGCATTTTTAATTTGGTATGTGATTTTCAGTCGGCGATCTGAATCATCTGATATCGGCCACCATGAGTGGGGTTACTTGTTGTCTCCGTTTTCCCGGGCAACTCAACTCTGACCTCCGAAAGCTTGCTGTCAATCTCATCCCTTTCCCTCGTCTTCACTTCTTCATGGTTGGATTTGCTCCTCTCACTTCTCGTGGGTCTCAGCAGTACCGGGCTCTCACCGTTCCTGAGCTCACTCAGCAGATGTGGGATGCCAAGAACATGATGTGTGCTGCCGATCCTCGCCATGGTCGTTATCTGACTGCATCAGCAATGTTCCGTGGCAAGATGAGCACCAAAGAGGTCGACGAGCAGATCCTTAATGTGCAGAACAGGAATTCATCTTACTTTGTGGAGTGGATTCCAAACAATGTGAAATCGACCGTCTGCGACATACCTCCCACCGGACTAAAGATGTCATCGACCTTCATCGGAAACTCAACTTCGATCCAGGAGATGTTTCACCGCGTCAGCGAGCAATTTACTGCCATGTTCCGGAGGAAGGCATTCTTGCACTGGTACACCGGAGAGGGAATGGATGAGATGGAATTCACTGAGGCAGAGAGTAACATGAATGATCTGGTTGCCGAATACCAACAATACCAGGATGCAACCGCTGATGATGTTGAATACGAAGACGAAGAAGGTGAATATCAAGAGGAGGCTTGATAATCCCTCGTTATGATCCGTTGCCATCTCATTTTCTTCGTTCTATAAACTGAACTTTGCCAACGCTGGTTGATTCTCTTTTGTCGTTTGAACTTATTCACTATGGTCTGAATGTTCTCGTTGATTGTTCTGGACCGTTTTCATGAAGTAATTGTCTCTTTTGTTGGCTTCCAATTTTGTTGTGCATGATGTTAAATTACGTGATATCTTATTTAAAAAATTATAGTTCCCATAACTATAAATTTTGAGTTAGATTTTTAAAATATTTTGAATATTTTTGTTCTAATAGAAATCCTTCCACCAACTAATTATATGTTTGTGTCATCATTGCATTTATGTGGGTAAAAATAAATCATAAATTATTTTAAAATTATTACTATTCTCAGTAGTAGTAAATAGTAGAATCTGTAATTCTAACCGTACCACATGATCAGTTCTATAATTGTTTACGAAGAGATAAATTAGAAAACTATAGTAGTTGATAAGAGTTTATTCCCTTAGTTATATTAAGATTTAAAATTTTACCAAATAGTAGTAACTCTACTCATTAAAATATAAATAATTTTTATTTCCATCTTAAAATATATATATATATATATATATATATATAGTGTTGATCCGCTGCAGACCTGAGTGGGGACATCTTCCAATGCATAAGGAGCGCCTTCCGCTGGATCATATTTGTATATATATATATATATATATTATGTATTAGATTACAATTTAATCAAAATTATAAAAACAACATAACTAATTCAACTCGATAAGAGACATAAGCTTAATAAGATTTTTAATAAATCAATTTAAACTAGAAAAAAAAACCAAGCAAACTTCACAGTCGTCAAATTCAACTTGGCTTATTCACATCCTTCCATATAACCTAAGGTTCACATAATAAAAAATTGATAAGCTTTCTCTCATACAAACTCAACAAATATGAAGTCCTCATTCCTGCAAATGTTCGTCGAAAGCTTATGAAATTAAACGAACCGATATATTTTGAATATAAAGGAAAAAATATAGATCATACACAATGCGATACACTCAATGCTGAAGGGAAAAAGGAGAACCAATTGGAGCCATGAGCCCCAGGTATCGCATTATCCTTAGGCGCCTAACTTTTCGTTTTGATGTTGGCATGCGTGACATCTCCTGAAATGGATCGAAGCATTGATAAAAATGACAGGGATGGTAGTTTTGACAACAAGAAATCACAAATAAATTAGGATGATGTTCGTTGTAGATTCTGGCTTACATCGAAATGAACCTTTACTTTTCTTTTCCTTTGGCCTCTCCCTTCTATGGCCAAGCTATTGGATGTTTTACGCGAAGGCTGCCAAGCGTCTAATAATCAAATTTGCAAACAAATGAATTAGCAACAAACTTGGCACAGGAAAAAGATGGAAATTTGCTGGATCCATTTTGATATGAACACGAAAAATGTACCACATTTCTCAGGTTGATATGAAATCTTTGCCCCGTTTAAATGCCTATCAGAGCTTGCTTTGGGACTCACATGGGCGCGTTTGGATAGTGCCTGTGCAAACGATGATAAGTTTAGGGGCAATCAAGATGGGTTAAGCAAACTGAGTCAAGGACAAATAACAACCTGCTTAAGAGCGTCTTGAAATGTCTGCAAGGGATTTTTGCTTCTTTCTTCAAAGCACTGAAAAAAATAGACATTGGAGTTGGCTTGTGAACAAAACTATTTGCAGTAAAACTTGTGCTTGATCTTTCGACACAAAGCATAAGCCATAAGAAGAAAATTTTGGAAACCTTTGGTTGGGCAATGCTATAATCAAGCAGCTATCTGGTTCATGTTGGTCCAAGGGATAATCGATTTATATGTAAAAAGATTCACAAGAGCAAAAAAATATATAATTGAAGAGTCGGTGGAGGTAGGTCATTGAATCAGTATTGTGGGTTTTAAAACCTTAATATTAGTAGAAGTCATTAAGCAGTTGAAAAGCCAAGAAAGAAAATTATGATACTCAGCAATTTTACACAATCAGTTTGTTATATTAACAATTGCAACCAGTATCACGAGTGATTGTGCAAGTTGCTAGGTAATAATATCAGCAGGTAATTGTAAAATAAGAATTATCTGATGAATTATTTTAAAACTATTGTTATTAATAAATAGTATACAATGTACAAATGTCTTCTTCACTAAGTCAAATTTATTATATAATAATTACATTGTTTTAATTCTGTAACTACTGAAAGTAGTAACAAATGCCAACAATCAATAATACAATATTAATTAGTTAACAGCTCAAATAATTCAATAATCTAATACTATTCCTAGTGTTGCTACTTAATAGTGCATCCTTACAAAAAGTAATTGCTTACCGGATGATTAGTTTAACAAATATTTGCACGTCAAAGCCGCAATGTTGCCTTGAATTAAGAATTGGAATTCAATTTATTTTCCAATTTTCTAAACAATTTTGAGCTCTTGAAGTTTTTTAAGTCTTTCCTCTTCTCCCATTCTTTCTTGCTATTGCTTTCTATAGCACTGTCCTAAGTAAAATTAGATAGTTCACAAAGTCAAAATGTAAAAGATCTGAACTTCACTTGTCACTTACTGGTCTAATTCTATATCGACGGAAGTATTTTAAGTACCAACCTAAAATAAATAAAGACTGGTAAGTTTCAGAGTGGTGTCCAGGTAAATTCTGCCTAAATCTCAGCTTTCATATACTCAAGTATGGTCAGAAGACTTGGGTTCCAATAAAGGATTAAACTGTCCTCCCTCTTTGGTGCCAATACACCAGACAACATCAAGAGAAGATCTGCAACTCTGTATGCGGCTGGAACCCAGAAGTTGGAAGACAACTGAAGACAGCAATAGAGCTTCAGCGTGTAACCTCAATGACCATAAGAATGAGTGAAGTTCTCCAAGCAAACATGGAAGATTGAAGTAGAATCCTAGAAGACTGGTCATGGAGCATAAGATCATGTATACTAGGGCCTTGAATGTTGAGAAAGCTGGTTCAAGTGCTTCTTTCCAACTTGTGCCATGCATACTCAGACACCAAACATTGGATAACTTGTTTGCATGCTGCTTGATAAACGGATTTAGCTAGTCTTCTGATTGCAAAAGATATAACTAAATAAGTGGACAAATAACAAGATGGTCATAAATGCATCACACTTAAAATTAAGAGAAGTATTTTCAATCAAACCAAATGTTGAGGATAATTATCTTCTCATCCAAGACTTGAATTTTGACATCAGTTATAAACTGTCAGAGCTATTGTCGCAAAATATGCACATTCTAATCAGGATGTATATGATAAAACAAGTTCTTTTTAGTTAAAATATCTTATTGGAAAAAAAAATATTTTTTTATGGTACAAGAGAATAATTATGACCTAATAGCATCTAGGAAAATTTTAAAGGGACTGAAATACTCACCTGATCAAACTGTGACACATTTCTATCTGGTTCCAGCCAGGAACTGTAGAAGAGAAGCTTATTCAAGTTTAGCAAAACAATGGTCCAGCTGATAGTTTCTAAACTTGGACAACCTACTCCTGAAACTGTGTACTTACCGCTCTTCACTCCCATAGAGCTGCACTAGAACATGACCAGCAAGATTGTCCCTGGTAGATTCAATAGATTTGTCATCCATGATCTGGATAAATAAAAATTGATGAAAAAGTTAAAAATATTACCAAATCCAGACAAAAAGGGAGAAGAAGGTTCATCTAGGTAATGGGAAAATTTATTCAAACCTCAGCAGGCCACCATTCATGAACTGCAGTTTTAGCCCATACTACATTTCCTGGAGATAACCAACAATTTATTTTTCTTTCAGTCGAGCACAAGGATCCGTCTGATGAAATAGGTGATTGTGCTGAAGAATGGGTACCAACACGATCATTTGAATTTGATCCAGTTTTACTGCATCAGATAAGACAATAATTGAAAAAATAAAAAGAGGAACAGAGAAACATAATAAAACACAGAATAAAACAATAATATATATCATGTGTTAACTTGTCAGCAGTTGAAAGAAAGTCATCTTAGCTGAGCAAAGATATTAATGATGAAATTAAACTTATCAAAAGAACCAGCAATGAGGACAAACTCAAGTCAAACTTAGTACCAGCGACAATGTGATAGTTTACCGAGGTAAAAATTGTAGGATTTTTGCAGAGAGAGATCTGTAACCCCATAAGATGAGCAAATGATACAATATCTTGGAATAAGATACCGAACCAAAAGGGACACATGGTTTATTTGAAATAAAATTTTCCATTTGGAAAAAGATTAAACATGAGGGGATGCAATACAAAATGAAATAAGAACTCATTTGGAGCTTTCACTAACTCCACAAATATAAGATTAATAGATCTTTACTCAGTATCTATGGAGAGAGGTTCATTTCTGGATCGAGACTGCCAATCTGACATGGTACAGAAAGAATCACTGTTGCAGTTTAATAAGTCAGAAATTGACCCTGTAAAGCAAAATGAAAAGGTGATATCACTATCAACAATGAAAAGGTAACTATATTATTAATTTATTCAAGGAAGCTGATATAAGGCTGCACTTTATGTCATGCATGTAACAAACATAATTGCAAGTACAAATATTTAGTCTATAGTGTTTATGAGCATTGTAGGAATTAATTGACTTGAGCGATAATGAACAAACTAAAGAGCAACAACTGAAAGTGAAAATCTACCTACAATAAAGATGATGTGAGATTGGAATGTTCAAAAGGAAGCCAGTTCGGCTAACTAAAATAGGAAATTGGTGAGCTATTAAAAGCTTGTTTATTAATTTGTTCAGAACTGTAAAATAGTTATGTTTTTGATCAAATCTAAATTAGATATGAATCTAGACCTTAATGGATTAGGAACTAATTACTTCAAACCCTAAGCCTAGCATAAAATTTTGGGTGAAAAATTCATTAATCATCATAGGTGACAATGTAGCTCATGTGTGTGGACTGAAACCTTAATACAATTAATCAAAAATTGAATTTAAATCTTTCTCAAAATTTGATTTCAAAATCAAAATTTCAGATATCATTATTTGATTCAATTCGATTTCCACTTTCACTTAGTCTCTCCTAAAAATTTTTGTATATGATTGCTTCTTTTATTAAGTTTGGTCAAATATCATGTTTTGACCAGGATTTATTTTGTGGACACTCATTCTAATCGGTTGCATAGTGATAATTTAAAAAATAAGTATTCACCTTAAATTTGATGCCTTAAATTTGCAATGGTAACTTCTACACTGATATGAAATTCATGTGGAAAGTTTCCATCATTTCCTTCCCTGGCTTTCGACATTGATCTAGCTTCCATCCGTCGTAGTAAAAACCAGGGGTTTAAATCTCTTGCTATCTAACCCAAAATTGGAATAGTTAGATTGGTTTCGGCCATGGATTGTACCCTGGCTTGGAATGAACCTTTAAACCTTGGTAAAATAACCTAACTCAAATCTAAGCAACTAAGTTGTGATTGATATACCAATTATCACTGGTCAATCTATAAAACTAATAAAATGTTCAAAGGTTAAGAAAGCAATATTGTTATGCTAAAATAAAAAGAGAAATGATTTCAAAATTTGAAAATGAAATAAAAGTTTCAGTTTTTTTTCTCAAAATGTTAATTTCATAGTTTTAAAAGTAAAGATGTCAACTGTACATGTATGAGCCTGAAGTAGGTCACACATAATAAAGCTGTATACATATATTATTCCAAAGTTTGAACAACAAGAACTATCTATGTAATTCAACTACTTGGATCTCATGATTGAATCTTGTGTAAAGGTACATTGCTTTTAATGCCCAAATCTTTTAACTCATTTTTAATTGTGTCTAGTCTTTTTTTATCTCCCTTTATATCCTGCAATCTTTCAACTCCAATTAATTCTATTCGTCTAAGGACTAAGACACAAGACCATATAATTAATTTAGAGTAATTCTTTCACCCTTGACGTTCTCAGAATGAATGTTATCTCCATACAAATTTTATGACAAGACGAATCAATTGACATTCTATGTAAGCTAAACAGTTATAGGAAGCTCAATAAATGCAACCATCACACTCTAAGATACAATAGTTTGCAGATCAATGTGCATCTAGTCAAGAAAAATAGCATTCGTATGCAAGAAGATTTTAACTTGGGAACAAATTGACGGCACACCTGTTCTACGCTACATGGATCCAAACCTACATTGCATCATAGGCCAGTTAACTAGTTCCAACAAATTTTAGATAAACGCAAACCCTATGAAGGATTATTTCAAGATCAGCTAAACTGGCTTTCAAAAATAAAAATAATGGCGAGATTAGGTCAGAGTCCTATTCAGCGATTCATCCGGATGCCTGCAGCATTCCTGAATTGACAAAAAGAGAGTTTTTCTCCAGAAATATTATCACGAAAGAAACGCAATGAAGGTTACCTCGAAGACCACAAAAAAAAAAAGGAGAATCGTCTAATGGACCAAATATGATACACGAAATGGTAGGGCAACAAACAGAGGACGGAGGGAGGGCGAACCTGGGAGATTAGAGCGCACTCTACGCGATCCTAGTTGCCGACGGCGCCTAGGAACCGCCGGACAATCGAATACGAGTTGCGAGTCGTGCTCCATGGAAGAGGGACCCCCTTCGGCGATCGTGGGAGAATCGGGAAGCACCAGCGTTGCTGTATCGGAGACGGGAAAAAAATATAGTGGGTAATAAATATATATAGCTGATTTGGCAATAGCTTTTTAAAATAATATCTATTGAACATTTTTTTTTTAATGCGTAATAGTACAATAATAATAGTATAAACTAACCATATATCCAATCCATCCCTATGTGAGTGACATTGGATGGTAAAATTTATTTTTTTAAAAAAATTTTTTATCTACCTGCATTTATTTCTTTTAATTAAAATAAAATTATCTTTACATTTTTTTTATTATATATAAAAATCAACCGCTTAATTATATAAAAAATGATTAAGCCAGTTAATCTCATTGACTATCTTTAAAGTTACGGATTTAGTCCCACGAAAGTTTTCCATCGACCACTAAATTAAATCGGAAAGTACTCACGGAGGACAGTCCAGAAATCAACATCCCTTAGTTGTGAGTTCTATTTAGAGAAAAAATTTCTACAAATGTATCGTAGTTAGAAATCGAATAGTGAATACTTGAGAATCGCTTAATTATATTAACAACTATTAGAGATGGTGTTAACCTTTAAAAATTAGCACCAAATATGTGCTGATCTTCAGTGCTGGTCTTTAAAGTAAACATCAACTTTCATACAGAGTGCAACATTATTATTATTATTATTTATTTATTTATTTTAAAATTTCTAATTGTGTTAATCAGATTTTTTTTAGAATTTATGGATTAGATTATAGTATTAAGCACTATAAAAATTTTTAAAATGATAAAAAATTTTGAGGACCTATTTTTATAGTATTGTTTACCATTATTATAATAATTTTTATCAAAATTATTATAATAGAGTATACAATTATTTAAAATTATCTAAATTTATTATATTTAAAATATTAGTATATCAAAATATTCTCCTTTTTCAATTTAATTAAAACTGCACTAACTAAATTAAAATTACTTCAACTAAATTAAAACTACTTTTAATATCGATGTACGTAATTGTATTAACTTAAAGGGTGTTTGGCTAAACTTATTAAAAATAGCTTATAAGCTAGTACAATTTATAAGTTGTTTTAGAAGCTTATAAGCTGGTAGGTCTTATTTTAAAAATAAATTGTTAAATTGTTTGGATACACTTATTTTAAGTAACTTAAAGATATTGATGTATTTGGTATTATAAGATCTTTTTATTAACAAAATTATCAAAAAGAGTATAATATTAAAAAGGTATTATTAATTTTTTTTCAACTGCGGCTAGAAAATAAAGATATAGAAAGAAATTAGATAGAAAAAAATAAATTCTAGTCGAGTCAGTGAATTTGTGCACCGGTGAGAGAAGAAATAGAAATTAGTGTTGGAGACTTCATATGTTGGAAAGAGAAGATGATATATAGTGTGCTGAAAAAAAAATCGGTGTAAACAGAGTTGTTAGTTTTGTAAAAATATATGGAGGATAAAACGGAAATTAATGAAAATATATAAGAATATTTTAGAGAAAAATTTTGTTAAAATAAAATATTTTTTAAAAAAGTAGAGTCTTGCGTGTTGGAACAATCTTGTGCCTTTAGGTTTTGATGTTTGTGTTGGAAATCGTACTCCCGGAATCTCATAGTGATACCACCACGGTCCCCGGATTAAAATTTCACCAAGAAAAATTAATCCATAAATAG
>JBBPFQ011073388.1:0-10267 GCA_037974815.1 Kaempferia elegans | reverse complement strand
ATACCACTAAATTTCTATAGAGTTTATAAAAGTCTAGATTGAATACACCTAGACTTTTAAAATCTATAAAAGTCATTAAAAGTAATTAAAAATACAAGATTGAATACACCTCCCATAGAATTTTAAAATCTATAAAAGTTATTGAAAGTAATAAAAAAAAAATCATTGAATATACCCCAAATGAAGACTGAATTTTACTTCAAAACTGCAAGAAGCTAAAAAAAAAATGATTCTACTCTGTCTTCAAGTAAACAATACCAAATTTGTTACTTATATTGTAGAAATAAGAGAAAGTAGTAACAGCAGTAATGAGGAAGGAAATGAGACTATAGGTTGCAATAAAAGAGTTGCTACAGCACACTTCTTACAATTGCTTCCTTAATTTTTTTTTTTTTTACTTATTTCTTTCTCGAGTACAAAATGGAATCTAGAGTACATTAAAGCTAGTCGATCATATTAACTCTTTATAATTTTCCGAAGCAATTCTTCATTTCTCAAGCTTGGACCACTCTTTACAATGTAGTTCTAGAATAATGTGCTCAAATTAGATTTTATTGATGAATCAAAGATTACAAATTAATATATCATTCAATAACAACAACATGCTGCAAGTCGCTCAGTACAGTGGCTGTTTGTGAGCTCGCGACTACTGCTACAACAAAGATCTAAAAGAAGCACAGGTTGATGAGATGAAAGGAAGGAAAGTTCATTTTGGCCGATCTCAGGTGGATTAAGAAATGATCCACGAATAAATGTTTTTATCCTTCTGTCAAATTTTTTTCTTCTTTATATATAATGAATATATAGAGAAAAATATATCCATTTTTATGCAATTCATCTTTTTAGACAGTAAGCAGGACACTAAACTGTATCAGGTAATTGAGGGGAGGTTCACCAAGTTGAATATCAACAGTTAAAAAAAACAGCCAAAATCTGCTTACCAGCAAAATGAAGCTTCTGAAAAAGCTATACCGTTCATTGGAACCAGACTGGCTAAGTGGCCTTTCGGAGACATGTAATACAGGATGAGTGGAATGTGTAAATTCCCTAATTTTTAGCAACAATAATGTATACCTTGGCAGTGCGAAACCAATATTTTTTTGGGGGAGGGGAGGAGTTAAATTTATAATAAATCATCATTTTTTTATATAAAAAAACTTTGTTCAAAAAAATTTAATGCATCATATTATATAGTAACTCTTTCCTATCATAATAATAATAATTCAACAAAATATAAAAATAAATAATTTAAAAAATAAAAATAGATTAAAAGAGCATAAAGATAAAAACCATACAAGGCACTAGAAATGCAATCAATCAAGTTCATTGATACTATACTTTTCATCAAACTCATCTATTTTAGTTAACTCTTGCTCAATGTAAATAATCAAACAATATGTAAGGAAATCATTTTCCATCTTATTACGAAGTGATGTCTTTATAAGATTCATTGCTGAAAATGCTCTATATTTATAGTTGTTGTTGAAATTGGAAGAGTCAATACTAAGTGAATCAATCTATCAATAAAAAAAAAGTGATTCGATTTTCTAATTTCAATTAGTACTTGACATAACTGAGAAAGAGAAGCAACATTATAAAAATCTACATGTCGAACAACTGCATATTCATAATGCTCCAACCCAAGGTAGTATACCCCTGTAAGAAGGGGGCTAGCCTGGGCCCTAAAGCCTAGGCTAGCCCCATCCTATTTGACGCCTCTATACCTAGGTGTAAAAATGAGGTATATTGCTTATGGGCTAATCAAAATATAAAGGAAAGAAAAATAGTTTTGGTGTGCGATATGCATGCAAATCTTAATGTTTTTCTAGAACTATATTGCAAGCACTTCTGATTTATCCTAATCATTAGTGGAAATTTTATGTGGAGTCAGATCGGTTTCCCCAGATTCAGTGTTATCTAGTTTATCATTTTTTCACCTTAGGTTCACCTAGTTCATCATTATTTTGTATAGGATTGTAAATGAATCAAACATTTATAAACAAGTTTGATGTTCAATTTGGTAAGAAGTTATTTATATTTGTTTAATACACACAACATCAATTAAACGAATAAGATTAAAGAAGTCGCTAACTAAACAAATAAATTTGAATACATATATGTTCAGCTCTTTAATATTCGTGAACAATGTTCATGAATAAAGTTCATGAACAGTATTTAAGAACCATATTTGTGAATATATTTATCAATAAAGCTCTTATCAATATACTAAATAAACAAAAAAAAAGTTTCAAAATGAACAAATAAATTTGTGTTATCAAGCTAAAATAACAACCAAATAAGTGTAAAATGGAAAGAAAAAAAAAACAATCAAACAAGCTTAAATTGAAAGTTCAATAATTTCTAGACGAACTAAGCTTAAACAAGCTCAAACTCATAAAAAAAATTAAACTAAGTTTGAACAATTATTTCAACAATTTAGTTCGTTTTAGACTTGCTCGGCTTGATTATATTATCAAATAATCTTTTTTTAATAAAATATAAATATATATATCATTAAAATGTACAACATACATGCACCCAAAGATAGCTACTCATTTCTTATAAAATATCATATCTAAATAGATGTCTAAGGGGAATGATACATGTGTGTACCCTCATAAATACCACATACTCACATGAATATCATCCACCCTACTAATAAGTCAGTATCAACTAACCAGCCCAGTGAGATAAAACTAAACATACGCTAAGCTCAACACAAGCCAGGTGCCCTACGCCACTCCTAGACCATCCGCTCTCAGCAGGTAAGACAATCCATCTCATCCTGCGTGCTGCCATCTCCTAAGGCCCGCCATATGTCATCCGTGAATCTATTAGACCAACTGCGTGCATCAATTTATCACCCATCTGTCTGACTCCTCCTGACCTCACCATCTCCTCTACCGCCGATGTCGATGCTCATCTGAGTACTAATATGTGAATCCATCAAACAGACTATGCATCCATCTATCCATCCTCCTGATCTTACCCTCTCCTCCACTGCCAATGTCAATGCTCATCTGAGTGTTGATATCAATGTGAAGAGGCATACCATCTACTCCACGTGGATGTGTACGTCAATCCATATGAGCAGATGCATCTGTCAATCCTCTTGATCTCTCCGTCTCCCCCTCCGTCGATGTCAATGCCCATCGGAATGTTGGGTTCTATGGGGAGCCTTCCAATCTCCTCCAGCAGTGCATGCCCCTCTAGAGGTCAGCTTAAATGCCCCCATCACCTCTAATGGGCAACCCAGCTCAGATGCCTCCGATCATCCTCAAGTGTCCATCCTGCCAATCTCCTCCGCCATATAGAACGGTACCAACAACTGATATAGATCACCGCAGAAAGTCCATGCTCCGCTAAATGTCAACACATGTATATCAATGCCTAAATCCATGCTCCACTAAATATCAACACATGTATATCAATTTTTTTTTGTAATCAAATCAGATTAAACACTATAAATCTCGTTTCCGACTTATTTGTCAACTAGAATCCAATGATCTCTCGAAAATGCAGCAACTCTAATTCAGAAATGATATCCTTAGTCCAAGAAATTTACATTAAGAGATTTATCTATCTCAAGAGCCAAAAAGAACAGCGTCGTCATTTCAAAAACCCAAAAGACCCGGAAAAACAAGATCTTCTAAATTAGAAAGCCTATATTTTTCATAGTTACACTCACATGAAACATATTCATCTTCAAATACCTTTCAGTGGATTATGCAGTATTTGCATTCAAATGCTGTCAAATCAAGTGTAGACAAAAAATAAAAACACATAGTTGATTCGGTCTGAAGTAAGCCCGAAGCCTCATTCCGCTTTCTCCCTTGTTTCTGCACTGTCATTGCTTGTCGCAGTAGATACTTGTCGTTGGTTGATGCTAGATTTTGCATCTGCCAAAAATGCAGGATCTGGCTGGTGCTCCCTGTTGCTAGGCTCCTTCAGGGCCATGAAGATGTAGATTCCAATTACCAGATTCACTGATATAACAGCGAGGAATCCACTCACAAGTGTTTGGGATGAAGAAGAAAGATGGCCTGTACCTGTTTTTATGAAATGCACTCCATTATAACATAATTGAGTAAAAATAGTTATTTCCCTCTTGACAACATGATTCTTGAGTATAGAAATATATAATAAACACATGGTCCATATATGCATGAACAATATTTCAAATTAGGTTTCATGTATAGAAATCAATCTGACATCTATGCCCACACAACTTTACACTTACAAGAAATCTATTTGTGCTAAAATTATAATAGAATTGATTATGTTCTCTTCACGCAATCATGCATCATACTCATATTTATCTTTTTATTTTTATTGCACTCTCCTAATAAGTTGCTAGTATTGCTGATGTCTATGAAACTAGGAGAGCAAACATTTTCAACTTTTATTCTTTTCCATAAAATTAGATAAATTATATGATATGTATTTAACCCTTTTGATTCGGAGAAGAAATAAATCATGAGAACAGTTTTGCGAGGAGTGTCATTGGAGTTTTGAATATGTTAACCTAAAATAGAATAATTTTACATATCGTGGATAAAAAATTACACCTAATATCACATTATTTGGTGAAAAGCAAGATGCTACTGTAAGCAGCAGGAAACGAATACAGCAAAGGATATAAAGCATGACAATCAAGACAAGATAGATGTAATTCAAATTTCAAATTTACAAAAACAAAATTAAAGAAGTGGATAATAATATCATTCAAAAAAAAAAAACAAGAATGCAGTCCTGAGAATAATGATGCTAAGCAGTTATTGTCAATAATGATATATACTGCAAGGAAAGGGGAAAGCATACCAGGAAACACATGATTGTTAAAACCATATAAGATGACTACTGGAGCTATCCACATGATCATGGATGCAATAAAGAACTTCTTTATCACCCTTGACATTGTCTCTAAAAGTCTGCAATTTAAAGACACAAAAAAACAAACTTAGTTTGCTACAGCAGCATGTCACACTTGAAGGTCCTTTACTTCATTTACTAGTTGAGCATCTGAATTGTATCCTCTTCTATCAGTAAGTCATCTCCTATTTTTACTTGTGCCATAACATAAATAACAATTCATACATTCACACTCAATCTAGTAAAACAAAAGTAAGAAAGGTAGATCCAAACAATATCAATTACCTATATTATCAAGAAGGATAGGAAATCCTAACAGAGTATCTTACTAACATCTTTTATTTAGCAGAATTTTACTCTCCTTTTTTTTTTTTTTTTTTTTTTGAATTTTAGTTCATGATTCTAACAAGATTGGATTGGTAATCACCAATAATAACTTTGAAAATAAAATATCAGGAAGACTGAAAGTAAAGTTTCAAGTAAATACGCATTCAGGATTGCGGCTCATGGAGAGTCGGAGAGTTTGATTCCTTACCTATAGGTTAGACATGGTAGACATAAGGTATAGTATAGTATAACATAACATGGCATGACACAGAATTACTTATAGTGATGGTTCTAATGATAAGATACTCACACATAATGATTCATGCTAACAGATGATGAATTTGTGCCTTTAGCCAATTAAATGATCTAGACAATGTTAGTTATATTGTTTTTTCTTCTCAATCATATGCCAGCTACATCAGCAAGGATGTGCTTAGGCTTCCTTTAGTAATCACATAAATGAGGTGGTGCACATGGTGCCATTCTCTTTCGCAGTATTGGAGAGTTAAGAGAGTAAATACCTATGATCGTCCAACCATATTCATTTAGTTTGTGATAGAAGCAGTAAGCAATTGGATGATATACATAGCAGTGCAATATTTATTCATGATGCGTGCATGTATTTCATTCTTTATTTTCCAATTATAGCATAACTGGCTCATTTCACTCAATTTGCTTGACCTACTCAATATTCCTTTGCCTACATCCCTTCTTTTGTCACTCCAAGACCATGAGAAGAGACTCCAAGACCATGAGAAGAGAGTATATAGGATTTTCATGAGTTTATGGTCAAATTTTGCTAGAACTGCTTTAGAGACACTTTGCATGATTTTGCAAGATTTTAGAATTTCACTAGTTCTTATATTTGGTTTATGTAGTTAAAGTTATATATTCTGATACTAATTTATCATTTTACTTGTGTTTTTGAATGTATAAGAACTTGATAATAAATATTTCTATAGTTTTAGTATTTGTTTAATAGATTTTTCTAGATGACAATGCACGAGGAGATAGGATAGTGATATAACAAGAAACTCAACTCATATTTGATCCCAAAGGACCAAACACAAACTCTTACCAATCTAAATTTAATCTCAACCTCTAAGAGTGTAACTAACCTCAAAATAAGCCTTTATTGCATTGATTTAGTCCTAATCTTCTCAGCTTACATCAATTTAACCTCTTAATTCTTAAATCAATAAGATTAAAATGAGAATCTCACAGAAGGAGAGCAAATGAAGATGCTTAATTAGTTAAAGAAAAGATTGGAGAGCTCAAAATTAGACAGGGGAAGCCAGGGGTAAGATCAAGAATGGTGAGTTGACTGAAAAATCAAAATTAAAAAAAAGCCTCTATTGGATTGATTTAGTCCTAATCTTCTCAACTTACATCAATTTAACCTCTTAATTCTTAAATCAATAAGATTTACATTAGAATATCACAGAAGGAGAACAAACGAAGATGCTTAATTGGTTGAAGAAAAGATTGGAGAGCTCTAGATTAAACAGGGTAAGCCAGGGGAAAGATCAAGCATGGTGAGTTGACTGAAAATCAAAATCTATGAGCTTTGGAGCAAGAAATTGTCTTAAATTTCACTCTTAACAAGAGTACAGAATTTAATAATCATTATATTAATTTAATTTACAAACTCAAAACATCTGGAAACGCTTTCATTAGTTAAAACAGAACATTTTTCCAAGAGTTGAGAACTACGTAAAAATTAGACTATTAGTAAAACATGAGAAATTTTAGCAGATAGTTTCTGGTAGAAATAGTTCAAACATAAACTTAATATGAACTACTTTTTATCATGGCAGCTGTAATTGGAAGCTTTCAATTTCATCCAGCAAATTATTAACAATGGGATTGTGGAGAAATAAATCTTTAAAAAACAAAACTATGTCTAAATTGGATAATCAATTACCTGTACTAGTTATAGAATAAGAACCACATAGCATTTTGGTTAGAAGTCATTCCACAGATACGCAGGTAAATAATTCCAAAAATCAAAATAGAAATATTATACAAAATAATTTAGATCGAGATAAATAATCAAATAAAAAATATACTATACAAATGAGATGGAAAACTTAAAAGTTGAATGAAGAAGAGCACACACAAGTAGTTGTTGCAACTGGTATAAGGAAGATCATAGATCAAGCATAAGTTGCAACTGGTATAAGGAAGATCATAGATCAAGCATAAAACATAAGTATACAGAAAACTTGTTCAAACAAAGAATTTAGCATTTGGAAGGGTGACGCAATAGAAGGGTAGGTAATCCTCCTTTCACCTTGCCCCTCACTAATCCTACAATCAGTCAAGGTTTAAAATCTCGACCCGTAACGAGGTTTCAGTCCCAAACTAGAACAATAGTGTTTCGGTATTGTATCGGATTATGCCGATACGGGTTCAATATATATTTATTTATATATATATATATAAAAAAAGAGAGAGAGGAAATTTATCCTGGGTGATGCCGCGTGCACGACGCCCAGGGTATCAAACCCGTATGTATATATGTATATGTGTGTAGTATTTATTAGATAAATGTGTGTATGGTGTATAATTTAAAAATAAGTTATATATTGATTTTATATAAGTTAAAAATTATTGAACAACTTAATATTGTTGGACAAAAACAATAAATATATTTTTCTTTAAAGAAAATTTATCTATCAATAACTCGAATTAGATGGAAGCATTGGATTTTGCAACATATCAACTCCATAGTTAATCATCCCATGACATGCAATATTGATATTGATTTCTCCACATGTTCATCATCATGTCTCGATTCACCACTGGAAGTTAGATTTAAACTAGCAGCACTTAAATCGGAACCGATACAGACACAAAATAAGGATAAACATACTCTGAGCTTTGGTATGATGGATCATCATATGATGCATCAAAGTTATAATAAAAGGTTGAGAATATGATGAATTTCGATTAGAATCAAGGATTGAAATATCGTTCCATCCCACCTAAAACAAATGGTTTTTACCGTTCCAAAGCAGCACCGGCACAACCCACGTGACAATTTTGCGAGCGTCCTACATGCACGACAAAAGGAATCGAATCAATTCCTTCGGACGATCATGAGTAAGATTAATCAAAAAAATACTATATAAGCAAATGAACACTTAATTGGAAGCGTTGGAAAAGGCAACCACCAAGAGATCAGTAATAGGGAGGCGACGGCAAGGTAACGACAAGGATATAGCGAGGGGAGATGTATATTTCAATTTGAGAGAGAGATGAAAAAATCGCACTGAAGGAAAGAGAAAGCAACGAAATAGCGAGGGGAGAAGGGAAGAAACTGGAATCGGAATCACGAGGAATTTGAAGGTTTTATTAAAATTAATAAAATAATTTTAATTAAAACCGTTATATTAAAATTTAAAAAAATTATAATTATAAACAATGGTATATGGATTATATCAGTGATATAAATTTTTTTATAAACCGTATTATTTAAATTATATATAATTTCTAATTAACAATTAATTAATATATAAATTATATAAATTAATAATTAATTAAATAAGCTATTAATTAACTAATAGAATTATAATATTTTATATTTGTATTTAAAATATAAAAAAATAAAAATATTCTAATTAAAAAATTTAAATTCATATTAATAATTTATTTAAAATAAAACTTAAAACTATATTTTATAAATTAAAAATACATTAAAATTTCAAAAAATATTTAAAATAATTTTACAAATATATAAATAATTTTAAAAATTTATAAATAATTCTAAAACCCCACTTAGTGGGATAAGAAGTTGTGTTGTAGTATAAATAATTCTAAACTTTTTAATTGTTAAAAATTTAAATTTTATAATATATATAAATATATAAACTATAATATTGAATATACATATTATTCAAAATATTAATAAATTATAATTATATAAATATATATTATTTAAATTAATAATTAATTAAATAAATAGTTAATCTATATAACTATTATATATAAATTAGCATGTTTATGTTAATTTATATAATTATTATAGATAATCATTTTTTTTTGTCTTAGAATCAATTTAAGGTTTGGATCCATGAATATTAACATATTTAGCTTTTTTTACTTTTTAGGATTCTTACTTGAGCATATGAAACACATTTTTATTGATATGAATATCTCTACCTGATCTGCCTAGAAAATATTACGTGTCTTTTATTTCAGACATTTTGATATAGGTATGTTGTCAAGTTTATAATTCTTAATAAAATACTTATAATCTTGTGTACTTATTATCATTCGTAATTGATAAAATTGAATTTATATTTTTAGGAGATTGTTTCAAGTTGACTTTAAAAAAATATGTAATAGAAGAATGCTTTCAAGAAGTTGCTCTTTACATACTTGACATTATAACATCAAGAATGTCAAATACGTAAAGAGCAACTTTCTGAAAGGAGTCTTCTATAACATTTTTTTATAAAGTAAAATTGAAACAATGTCCTACGAATATAAATTCAACTTTATCAATTTAGAAGGATCAGAGGTGCATAAGATTATAGGTATTTTATCAGGAATCATAAACTTGACAGCATACCTTTATCAAAAGGTCTGAATAAAGGAAACGTAGGCATTCATATCAACAAAAATACGTGCTTACTAGGCTTAGAAAGTTGAAATCATAAAAGTAAAAAACTTAAATATATTAATATTTTCAAATCTCATATTGATTCTATGACAAAAAAAAATATTATCAATAATAATTATATAAATTAACTATTTATTTATTTAATTAATATATATTTATATAATTGAAATTTATAAATATTTTGAATATTATGTATATTAAATATTATAGTTTATATATTTATATATATTCTAAAATCAAATTTATTTAAAAATTTATATATTTTTGATTTTTTTTAACAATTAAAAATTTTAGAATTATTTATAAATTTTTAAAATTATTTTAAATAGTTTAAATAGTTTTCTGAAATTTTAAGATATTTTTAATCTATATATATATAAAAACAGAAAAGCCTTCCCAAAAATTTTCCCGCCTAAATATAAAAACAAAAAAAAATTCTAT
>JBBPFQ011073065.1:0-10269 GCA_037974815.1 Kaempferia elegans | reverse complement strand
AATATTAGGGATGTCAAAAATGAACCCGACCAACCAACCTGGCTCGAATCGACACGAAAAATATCAAATTAGGGTTGGGGGTTTTAGGGTTCAGATCAAATTGGGTTGAACCTGAAATCAGGCCCAAAAAATATTTTTGGGTTGGATTGGGTTCGGGTTGACCTGAATTTTGGATGAAGAAGTGGAGCTTGAAACTTGAAATTTATTTACTTATTTTGCGATGCTTGAAGACATTTTTTTTATATTGATATCATAAATTTTCATCTTGTAATATTTATTTTGTGAAAGATTTGAATTTTCTAAACAATTGTTTCTTTTCTAGAGTAATTAATAGTTTAGACAATTAAACTCTTAAATTTAAATATTTAAACCCATGAAATATAATTATCATATTTAGATGAGACGGGTCAGATTTTGGGTTTGTTATTATGTGTTTAAATTAAAATATTATTATTATGTGTTTTGAATTTTTATTTAATTATTTTGTTAAAGAATAAAATAATATATTGCATAGTAAAAAATCAGATCGAGTTGGTCGGGTCATTCGGGTTGGTTCGGGTTTAGGTTTATAGTTTTCAAGTTGGTTCGGGTTCGGGTTGGGAATTTTTTGTAATACCCTTACTTCAACCCAGCCAAAACCCACCCAACCCATCCAAATTGACACCCCTACTAAATATTCAGACAGCATTAAATTTTTTATTAAGAAAAAAAATTTAGCAGTTAAACTAATTAATTTCTTGAGAAAAAACAACTTTACTTTATATCCAACAGAGGAATAATCCTTGTGCTCAACAACCCCAAATAATTGAATGACATTATATCCTGCACTTTTCACGTGTGGCAGTACCTGCAAAAAGAGAAGTTAAAAATAGCTATATAATAGTTTGTGTCAAATAATAGTCCAACATAGCTTATTAAACCATTCTTTATACTGTTTGGTTCTTATACATTGGCATAACTAGCCTCTTTTTCTTATCCAAAATCTTCTCATTCTTCCCTTTTGCTTCTCTATCCTGATATTTTTATTTCAATAGTAATAAAAGCTAAAAAAAATCTCTCAGGGTTCTAAAATGCTGTGCAAGCAGCCACATACAGCTGCATATGCGTTTTATACAAGAGAGTGCATTGTATTTCCGATATGTGGTCTCTTTAGGTGAGAGGGCTAGTTGCCTATCCGTGCATTAAAAAAAAAGACAACTCAGTGCACAAAGCTCCCGTTAATGCGAGGTCTTGAGAAGGATCTATTATACATAGTCTTACCCTGCATTACAAGAGGTTATTTTTACAACTTGAACCAGTGACAGTCACACAACAATAACTTTACCATTGCACCAACTCCCCTTAAAAAGGAAAAAATATTAGTTTGGATCATTGATGATCCAAAACTTGATGAAAACTTTTGTAATGATTTTTTCTCCAAAAAAGAAGATTAATTATAGTGATGTGAAACACTAAACTATGTCTTTGATGTGGTAGCACATAACAAGTGTTGACTTAAACGATTTATTCTGCAAGGATAAACATTTAAGATGTTAACTATATGCATGTTACTAATAGTATAGTCTATTTTTCATTATTATAATATGTGTTATACGTTGAATAATTGTTATATTTTTTTACATAAAATTATTAATTAGATAGATTAATTGGCATACCTTTCTAGATTTATGTTAGACATCTTATTAATATATGTCTAGGTATTGTTAACTCATACTCCATATGCGCTATGCAATGAATAAACCATCCAACGGCTAAAAATGTCTTTTAAAACCTTGATTAGCGATTACTCTCTCTCACAACATTTGTGTGAGTGTGACATTTCTCCACAGTTAATTTAATTAATGGTTCATCACAAATTCACTCAACTGGTTTCATCGTCGTCAACACTATAGTATTCTCTTTTTTTCCAAATCTTCTTTCTTCTCGAGTCAATATTGGCGTATATTTGCTAGTCTCATAATATATGTTGGAAATTACTTATACTCTCTCATCACATTCTCCGCTCTATTCATTTAAAGAAAGATGACCCGTAGTTTATCTCTCATCAGTATTTTCAGAACTTCAATTTTCTAACCTTCGTGAAGAGGGCAGAAGGAAATTATAATTCTGAAGCATGTAAACCATAGGCTTTGCCGTCAGACTATCAAAGTCTCTTGGGTTATGCATTAGTGTTAAGTCTTCTCCAAGAGGGCATGAACAATATTTTCATCACACATCTGAGTAAGAATGGATTTTGTTTCTATTTAGGGACTCAATTGCTATTTTCTTAACCAGCTTGGCATGTTTGATATATATGTTCTGACCTGAGAGGAATGTTATGGTAATAATCCCAGACGAGTTATCAAGTCATCAGTAATAATGCTGAGTATTTATATATGTGGATGTAACTAGTCTCTTTTGTATTGAACAAACTGTTGCTTTATCCTAATATATTTGATATAATGCTACGTTTTACCTTAGAGATGAACTCATTAAAGGATGATATCTTCGGTTCTGACCCACTTATTCCAACATGGCACTCATATATACGAAGGGACTTTGGAAGTTTTGGCTTCTTGCATCTCCAATTGTGCATATCGTCTGGAGGTGGTTCCCAGAGAACTGCATAAGCTTCTTTTCCATCTGCTTCTGAAAGCAACCACCCATATAAAATTAACAAAAAGTAAAATTAAGTATAATCAAGTAGGTATCTTTGGCTCACCACTAATAAATGGATTATATGGTCTAAAACTATTTTGATTATTAGAGAACACAGATGTCAAGTTACATGCGAATGTTTGGTATAAAAAGAATTTGAAAGTTACCTTTGAGAAGAAGTGGAACCTAAGAATAAACAGGCACTCTAAGAAAATTCTTCCAGGAGACAGAGAAGCTCACTTTCTGTATTCTAGTCTCATATCACTTTCTGTTTCATTGTCCAACTTAGACTATATGTATGTACAATTGAGAAGTAGAGGAAGCAAAGAATGAACAGGCTCTCTATACAAATTCTTCTAAGCAGAGAAAGCTCAGTTGTGTTCTTCTCTTATATCAGTTCCTGTTTCAGTCATAATCCAATAGTCCAACTTGGACTTATATAATTGACTTAAGTCAACAGTTGAAATCAGGTTTCTCTTTGAACACTGGTCTAGAGGATCAAGCCTTGAATTGTACTTCCACTTTTTCTTACTTCACTTGAGTCTCTCTTACCTAAATTAAACTTTGGATTTATATGCCATATGGCCCATATCTCTACAATATACATGATCGACAAGAGATATAAAATTGGCTACAGCATGTTTATCTAAAAGTATGGGAATAATACATTTGTTCAGTGAGTCATGAAGATTGCAGGCAATCATCATGCATCATATGCAACCAGCACCACCATATCTAAGGTCACTGAGATTATCTTATCAACATAAATCCACACAAAGGAAACAATCTTTCATGTCACATGTGTCTACATTGACCAAGCCCAAAAATAAGATGAAATTAACACATGTACCCAACTTCAGATACAATACAAATATACTGAAGACAAAAAAAAACAAATTTTAGTATTTGTTTTTTAACAAATGTTCAATAAGACAACTGATTTTGATCCCAAGACAATACAGAAAAGATGGAAGTTTGTGGTAGATGTTCACAAACAGCATAAATACGATCTTTAGGTTAAAAAAAATAAGAATATCAGAATACAACCACCCATTGGATTAATAAAAATGTGGTGGATCATTAAATAACCAACACCTATAATATATTTTTGTGCTGCAACAAAGAAAAATGTTTATATAGTAAAATAAATGAAAGTTACTGTAGAAAAGGATTACAAGAGAAGAAAAACAATAAATATAGTTATTCATGAATGATTAAGCATAGTCCTGTTGCTTTGATCTGTATTGACACAGAAAATAAGTGCTGATGCAAACAAGTGTCTAGACCGATACATGGGTGGCATGAACAAAGTATCATGTGTTCATTCATAGTATGAAAAATCAAGCAACCAAGCCCCAATAATGTATAATAAAATCAGTATATAGTGCCTCTAATAATAATTAGCTCTCTTGTGGTTTTTTTCTACCCCTTTCAGCACTATATAAACCATCCTAGCCACTCTCCTCACTAAAATTCTCTCTTCTCTCAAGTTCACCTAATCTTTCTCAAAAACTTTAAATCTCTAAACTCAATTTCCCTTGTTTCCCCCCAGCTTTAAAATAATCACCCAACGTCAACCTTTTGGTTGGTATTACACTAGTGTATCATACCGATTCAGCAGTGTGGTATATTGACCCATCGATCATTTGTTGTTGGCCTTTGTATTATCCTCCAATTCTGTTTCAAACATATTTTTTTTATCTTTTGATATGATAAACTCAAATACCCATTATAATATCATTTTACATTATATAACAGAATCCACAGTCCAGCACACTTGGAGTTGAACAGTTCATACTAGTTATTTCCAACCATCCAATAACTAAAATTCTTCCAAAGTCAGTTTGAATTTGAAATCCCATAGTCATAATTCTCAAATTTTTCCACGCTATTGTTGCACCTGTGATTATGTCCTACCTTGTCAATGAGTAGGAATAAGTGAATAGCCGAAACTTTCCACTTGATATGTTTAATTAGCTCTTCTTCTTGGAATTTATGGATCAGCATGGCTGTAAAACATGTGTCATAGATCCGTCAAGTCCTCATATTATACAATTGAAGAATTCATTTAATCTACCTGGAACTTTTGGCATCCTTCTCAAAAGTGGAACACCTTAGCTGCAGGCATCGAAGTTGCATACGAAATCTTCAAGCAGCATTTTTAATTTAGGTCTTAACCTTCTAATTTTACCCATTACTCACTTGATGATTTATATAATTCCATTATACAATTGCATATGCAAAATCAATTAATTATAAATATAGATGACGAATAAATTTAATATTTACTTGGACTAGAATTCACTAATATATGATTGTCATGCTTTCATTAGAACTATCACAAGCCAGAGGAAACAAATGACCTTGCCTTATGGTTTCCACTGTGAAGAGTTTACAACTACGGTTCAGTTTGGCGACAGATGGAAGGGCATTTTGAGAAATATATGCGCCCTTTGGGTATTTGGTAAAGTTGGGTGCGTGCACCCTTTGATAAAATGTTGAAAAAATTATTACACAATTTCATTTGATTTATAATTAATAAATCAAGATTGAAAATAAATTTTGTATTAATTGACTGAGATGAATTGATACAGAAGAAAAACTAAATATAATAGTTAAATCACTTGTTATGTTTGGATTGAAGAACAAATACTCTTACAAATGTTTCTACATTTTCATTTACAGTAAAATTATTTTTAGTTTAATATTTAATATATGCATCTGTCTTTATGCAGATTATGATATTAAGCTGAATTTGCATTGGAATATCAATTTTTAAATTTTATTTTAAAAATTAATATGTTATTAGATAAATTTTAAAATACAAATATGATAAGTTCAAAGATTGTTTTATAATTTTTTAATTTAAACATTATTAAAGATAAATTTACTTTTTATTTGATTTGGTTTGCAAACAACCAAATCAAATTAAAACCAAATTTTATTTTGATTTGCTCTATCCAAATCTAATCGAATTTTTCAAGTAAAAACACAAATGCAATCTAATCTTTATTCAATAATTCCGTTTAATCAAAATAATGAACATATCTACAAAGGTTTAATTTTATATATAATTTAAAATTATATTTTTTTATTTTTTAATAGAATCTTTTTTATATAGTTAATTTTAATTAAATCTGATTTTCATAAAGATTGAGATAAATGAACATGCACGTCAAATTGGTCAAAAAAGTATAGGGACCAAACATATCCAATATATGAATCATTCCACAAATTATAACCAAACAAGGAATGAAAATAAATATTCTACTTTTCATTCTATTCCTCTCAGTCTCATTCATATTCCAGTTCATTCTGCTCCTTGAAACCAAACACAGCCTAGTAATTTATTAATTGGAGTGCCAATGATCACTAGTTGGTCATTTATCCTTATATGGTTACCAAATTATGAAAAATCCAAACAAATGAAACTCTTATATTCTATTTCTTTTCAAGAATATTTGTCTAGAAATTTGTAATTGAGAATCCCATATGATGTGGATGTTTATTTTCAATTATAGCCTATTTATATAATAGTGAGCTTAAGGATATACCTCCATCCCAAGCTACAGACAAGCTTAACAACTAGGGCAAAGATCAGAAACATCTTAAGTTTTCACCTAGGAGAAAAACATGTATATGGCATACAGAAGCTAGGTAGTGATATGAAGATAGAAAATGCACTGATAATCAAGGCAAGCCCAACAAACCAAGTGAAAGCATCTACAATCTGTATACTTTTGACAGGGTCATATGCTAATGAACGGTCTTTGAACACATTTCTGACTTTGAAGCCAGTAAAGCTAGGACAGATTGCTTTGCTTAATCAAATATAATGCAAGTCATAATTTGTGATTTGGATCAAAGTAGAATCATAATAAAAAGCAGAATGCTACACAATAGAAAATTAGTGTGAACTGAAAGAAAATAAGCAGAATGATCATCTTTAACAAACAAAGTTATATACCTGGCTGAACATATGTAGCCCAAGCTGGAACTCTTTCCAGTGCTCCCTCAGGAGTATTGAAGTAAACCCTATACCTAGTTCCATGTGGAATTGCAGGAATGTATTTTTTCAGCCATGCTCTGCGCCCTTTACGCATTTCTACCCAGTAATCAAGAGGAGGCTTCTTTGCTTTAAATTTTGCTGCTGAGACTGGATCTCCTATAACACTGAAGACATCGAATTTGTTTCCCTTATCAATTACTTCAAATCGAGGATGATCATTAGGACCAAAATTTGAGGCTTCTCTCCATTGATTGTATCGTGTTTCAGCATCTTGTAATTCACCTAATTCTTCTTCAGTCTGGGGGCCATTAGGGCCAAACATCTGCTCATACAACTTGGCAACCATCTCCATGCGTGATTTACGGGACCAAACCTCTCCGGGTTCCCAATAGTCATCGTTTATTTTCTTTAGCAATTCTTCAGCATTAATATTGTTGTCACCTTTGTCATATTCATCTACATAATTATACTCTTGAAAATAATATTCATCTGGTTCTTCGCCATCCCTTAACTTATCTTCCAGAATGATAAACCAATAGCCAAAATCATCATGGCCCAAGTGTCCCTCTCTAGCACTGTTTTCTACCGGTGACCACCCATTGAAGTCACCAACAAGTGAACAATATCGAGCACCTAAGTACATAAGCAATGAAAAAAGATTTAAAAATCCACAATTTTGGTTCCTTTTAAACAAATTATTAAGTCTCCAGTAATTCTAAGTAACAGACAGACTAATGAAAACTAGAAGATACAGTTTTGAAGGAATGGTGCAAGAGATTTATCATATGACAGCACATGTCTCAATAGAAAAGAGTACGACCTAAATCAAGTAATAATAGATTCAAACAAAACAACAAACTTGTTGAGTTCAATAACAGATTTTATCTGAAATCCTGAAGAAAGATCAACAGCACACAAATGGTATTGGCAGAAATAAGAATTAAGGTAAAAAAAATATATGAAATAGAAAGTATTGAAATCAATGATTAATAATTTAATATGCAGTAGTAGCATAATATGGACAGCAAAAGATGTGTCTGGACTCCAAAGGAACAAAGGTGAAACAGAAATTCTGACTGAAACAGAAAACAAGTAGCAGAATCGACAAACAGGAAGGTAAGAAAATAACACCAAAAACTTGAAGATAAACAGCTAATGCAATTCTACTAGTGTAATGATTGAAGGCGAGAAAATACGACAGCACCAAAAACTTGAAGGTAAATATCAAATGCAATTCTACCGATGCAATAATCAGAGGCAAAAAATATATAAATAACAACAAAAACTTATTAAGGAGAAGTTAGACAACAAGTTGATCTGTACTCCCTATATGCCTATAAAAGACCAACTTGCAGATGTGTCTACAAAGGGACTTAATAGACACATGACTTTTCAACGATTATATCCAAGTTGAAAAGGAATGATATATATTCACCAGCTTAAAGGGAAGTGATGGAAAGTTGACAACTATTTTAGGATAATTTCTAATTTTATAAGAAAAGATTAATCATGTAAATCCCTTGACATGTGGATCACAGAAAACCCTTGATATGGGGATCATGAAAATCGCTTGATCTAATTTAGGGATAAAATATTCTAATTTAATTATTTCCTATTTTTCTAATTTCTATAGTCTATACATAATTGATGTACAATGTATATAACTCATTATTGTGCATAATGAAAAAGGCAAGAAAGATTTTTCATTCCACATTTCTTGTCAGTTAGCTTTAATTTTGCAAATGAGATTCATAAACTAGAACGATGATCTTTGATAATGCAGAGGGAAAACCTGCAAAGCCCCTAGTTAAAATAGAATACCTGGAGCCCACTCCATGAAGTCCACACGGTGCTGTCTGTGCCTGTGCATGCCCAACATCTCATACCTATCCCAACAAACAGTACACAGGCATACTAACCCTCAGCTCCTTTTTCAAATCTAAAAATAGCATGAGCCATGAAGTACTTACTAGAATTGTACTTACCCAGAAGCCGAGTCTCTCATATCTATAAACCTAGAATACAAATCGAATCGGCGGTCCTTCAATGCCTTATATCTAACCGTAAAAGAACAAAACGTGAGGAAAGCAATTTCTGGGAGAAGTACAAAGTAGAGATGATAGTGACGGAGCACCGGTCTCGGAGGAACTGAGCAAAAGCGCGATGAGAGATGCCAAATCTGGAGAGAAACCCAACGGGATCAATCTCGGGCTCCGACTTCCTGCTGCTGGGGCTACGCACCGGGTTCTTCTGTCGCTGTTGCACGGGAGACGACTTCTCCTCTGGAGACGAGCAGCATTTCCACGTTCGTGGGGGAGAGGAACCACTCCTCCCGACACCACCGCGTCTGATGTTTACACCGAGAGGGGGTAGAGCCCGGAAGGGCGCTGGGCGAGGGTTTGGAGGAAGGAAAGAAGGCGTCGACAAGATGAAGACTGAGGAGGGCATCGCGGCGGGGTAGGTTCGGAAGGTGTTAGGCGAGTGTCCGGGAACAATCGAGGTGCGCAGGAGAAACTACCACCGGGACTCCGGGAGGCGACGGCCGTCGACCTCTTGCAGCAACGGCAGAAGGCTTGGTGATAAGGCTGAGGGCCTGAGGCTTAAGCGAAGGGGTTTATGAACAATTTCAGTTTACTTCTCGATTTTTCTTGGACTGCGGTTCTCACCCCTGGAATTTGTAAGACAGGATATTTTGAGAAAATATCCTCATGGATTCTTACCCATTGGATCATATTAATGGGTCATTAAGAAGGAAATAGTTCAGATCTAACTGTTCATAATCATTAGACCTGAGATGATTCAGTGATTAGTGACCTTGACAAAAAAAAATGAATGGACATGGCATTCAATAGACTGAAATCGATTAATTTATAATAGATGCAAAACGTCTGATAGGTATCAAATACAAAAATGAGTATGTATATAATACACTAATGACTCCACTAAAAAAATCTTAACTTGAGAATCATTCTCAATTAGATGTACCATGCATAAGTTTAATTCAATTGAAAGAGAGTCTTGGCATTATAATAAAATTATTATTATGTGATCTCCAAAAATAACCTTTTATAAAATATACTTCATATGATACTCATTCCCTTAACCTGCATTGGTGAAAATTTCATGGGCTAATGACTCTTTATGCTCAAGTTTAATTGAATTAGTTATTAATGGAAAGCGTACGTGTGGTATATTCTCCCATTTTAGAGGGAGTAATAATTCATCTATTGATTAATCTCTCATCTCCACAATTCTGGAATCATATTTGATAACAAATATTCTCTCAACAGTGTCATAGTCAGGTAACTGATCAGATATTTAGAGTCTAAGACTCAGCTACAGCATATTGTAAGAGATTTTTCTTTTTAATGGATAGCGGATTCAAGAATGTTGATTGTTAGGATATGCCTCCATGGACACTTCCAATTTACCCAAATAATCTATGAAAATTTTTTGTGAAACCGGATCCATCGTCTTAGGATTACTCAGGACAAAGTCTTAGATATATGGTGTCAACTAAAAAAAATAGACAAATAACAAACATATATAGACCCTCTTATAAGATGGATAACCAATACGAGTGGGTATTATAATACCTACATATTAACAAGTTCAATTCTTTG
>JBBPFQ011072955.1:0-10269 GCA_037974815.1 Kaempferia elegans | reverse complement strand
CGAACATCGGAATGCTAGAAATCGGGGCGGTCACTGCTTACAGGGGGCATTGCCCGAGGACCCTCAAACGGTCGGGTCAATCCAAAGGACAGCTCAACCTTCTTTCCTCTGGATTATGATGACTCGGTCAACATTTCAGCCGCTTCGCCCGACTGTTCTGTCTTCTTAGCTTCACGATCATGATCCGTAGTATTAAAATGGAAAAATTATTCTCATTCTAATCTACTATTAAACTCATTCTCATTCTATTTATGTCTCTCCAACCAAACACCATCTAAATCTTCTTTAACGATACATAAACCTCCGACTCCTTAATATCTATCTCTACGTTGACCGACCGATCCAACAGCTAAGTCCTACCAATTTCTCACTAGCTAAGTTCTACCAATTTCTCACTAAAATAATTTAGTTGAGCCGTCATTTTCACACGAATTAAATATTTTTACGTAGACTTTTAAAATACTCTCCTTTCTTCTGTCCACCTCACAACATCGTTCCATTTCATCAGACACAGAACCTGCCGACGGCCAAATTAATTATTCAATATCATTTTTAGTCGTACGATAAACATTAATGAGCAACAGTGAAAGGACGATTAATTGCGTCGATTCTAGATTGAACCAAGATGAGCTCGGTTCGTCCGTTCCTAGCTATTGCAAACCGACTCCCCGACCCAACTCACTGTATCTCACTTATTACAGACCGTCCATCACCTGATTTCATCGAGATCCTGCAAGAACGAACGGACAGATGCTTAATTCCAATAATAGATTTTGCTATTCTACGGATCATTGGAAGTGGCGTTGGGTAACGGAAAACGACCTGGGAGTCTTGAGGATCTCAAGTTGGTCCCACCGCGGGACCCGTATAACATCGAATAAGAAGACGGTGTCAGCAGTGCGGGGTACAACAGGACTGGTCGGAAGAATTATTCAACGACACGTCAGTAATATGCTAATCGGGGAAAGGTATCTTTCCTTTAATTTGATAAATAAAAGGGTGGTTCGACGATGTATTCCTCACGCTGTCTGCTCCTCATAGTTGTTGCTCTGCCGCATCCCGTTTCCAACTCGGCGGCTCGCCCTTGATCTCGCCCTCTCTCGTCCTCGCCTTCTTCGAAGGGACGCTCCATTTGTCGCTCTCGGTTGCTGTGAAGCATCTCGCTATCGTTCCCCTGGGGCCCTAATCGGTGATCTTCCGAGAAGTTTCGCGCGATCGGTACGGTACCCCTTATATAGCCCCGGAAGCAAATGGGATTTGATTGTATTCTCGGAACCTCTTGAGCAGATCTGCCGCTTTGATTCCTTTAGATGGTGGAAAATATGGCGTTTTGAGAATCTACAAGTTAGGATTCTGGTGAATTTTTTTGTCGGGGATATATATGGCAGGCGTCAGGCGTGGCGAAGCGAATGCATCTTTTGGTGAGAGGTTTTACGTTTTTGTGCTTTTACTCTTTTTTTCTCATCTTTGGCCTAGCTTTTGTTTTCTTCCTTATTTTGTATGCATGTGTAGATCTGTTGACCTGGTTATTTTGTGTCCAATTGTATATTCGTTTTTCCATGTATAAGTTTCGTTTGGTTACTTCCCCGTGCCACAGTTGATTTTTATTCTCTTCTGCTCTATTTCCTCGAGACGAAATCGATGTGGATGTAGTTTCGTTGCAATCAAATAAATGTTAAAAAGGCATAGGAAATAAAGAATTACTGCCCCTTAGATTTTCTTCTTTGATAGAATCTGACGAATCATTGATTATTATTTCTTCGCTGTAAACTTTTAGACCTTTTGGGCACTCTCCACTATATTGCATTGAATGGTTGGATCTGATGGTTGATTCGGATTAAGGCTGGAACGTAGAAATGCTCTTAATTTGACAAGGTAAGCAATCCTCGAGCATGATGGTTATTGTAAACACTCAATATGGTTGATCAACGAATGTATCCTGACCCATAAGGTTTGTAACAGATACCAAAACATCTGTTTGTAGTGAATTTCGACTTGAACTTTATGATTATCAATGATGGAACCCCAAGTGCTACTCTGTTGGCTGCCATATAAGTGGACTATTAACATATTGTTGCTTTAGTTGGACACGTACTATTTCGGATCATCAAGGTAATCAACTATATTTTGGGCTTTTCTTAATTGTTCATGGGTGGAAAACTGATTTAGTTAATCCAAATATGATCACACAACTATTGGAAGCCATTCGTTACAGTTTCGAAAGCTTATAAGTTGGTTTAGGATTGAAATTTTTGGCATATTCAATATGCACATCAAAGTTTTGGATGTTTTTGTTAATAAGCTAGTGTCAAAAGGCGCTAAACTAGATAAGCAATCAATCAAGCACTTTGAATCGTGTTAGGTGACTTCAATCATGGCGCCTAGGTGAACGCCTGACCACTTAAGGCCTGTAACTATATTATCTAATCACTTCTGTTTTCTCTTTGACAGTCATTCTATGGTTGGTCATCTTTTTAAACAATGTCAATTTCAAATTGTAATTCATTGTTTTATTTGTTAAGGAATATATAGCTATCTTTCTGTTTGCAGTTAGAGTCCTACTTTTCTATACTTTGAAATCCCAATACCATGAACATGACGTACATTGGGAGTATCACAATCCTGGTATACTTACAGTTACCAACTTGTCTATTTGGTATACAGACAATATTATTGTGCAGCTATTTCTCTTGTGATTATATAAATGGTTTTGTAAAAAATTTCTTACGTCCTACTTGGATGGATTTAAGCACAATCTAATTTCTTGAGCAAACTCTTTACTTTCATCCTCCTGTAGATACTTCTCTCTTGTTATTGTTTTCCTCTGATGAGATAATTTTTGCGGATATACAGATATTGAGCAATTACTTGTGGAAGCACAACATCGATGGCTGCGCCCTGCTGAAATATGTGAAATACTTCAGAACCATAAGAAATTTCGTATAGCACCAGAACCTCCAAATAAACCTCAGAGTATGAAGTCAATTATATTTCAGTTCTTTATATATTAATTGATACGTAGGTTTTAAAGAGTATGCCTCACCTCACACATCACTGAAGACCCTCTTCTTTAACCTACCAGAAAATAACCAGCAAAAAATAAGATGCATCTCACTTATCAACCTTGGCTTTGGAGCATTCTTGCTTCTAGATCTACACCTATCCTCTTGGGCCATTGAAATAAGTGTAACTGCATCCATTCACAATGCCTTCTTAATCTGACTGGACACCGCAAAGCTCAACTTTTCAGCTGCTCATACAAACTCCAATATCCTTCTTTGACTCGTAATTCAGTATCCTACTAAACCTTACAGCACTTTCACCAATAACGACACCAACAGAAAGATCAGCTCCCAGAAACAGGAATATCAACATTTGAACCATCGCCAACAGATCCTTTATCCATATCTAAAACATCAACAATATTCGCATCAAACCCCTCCAAGACAACATCCTTACCATCCGTGTTACCTTAATTGAGTCCTTCTACCTCATCTAAATCGTCACCCAATACTACAAATGCATTAGTATTTGTACTACAAGAAGCAGCCTTAGGTACAACCCCAGCAGAAAAATCAAGCATCAGAGAAATAGAAATAAAACTCTATAAATGTAACAACATTTTTATCTAACTCCTCCAAGAAACACCCATACATCCATATCACAGTACGTGATCCTATCTTCCTCATCTAAATTGTTACCCAATATTGCAAAGGCATTAGTCTTTTGATTCAAATATCACAGTTAGCCTTAGGTAATGCCTTACCTTCTCCCTCATGCTCTTCTGGCTCTACACCCACGACCTATATGATTCAAAGTTTTCTGCATCCTCCTCCTTAGAAGAGCCCCTCTTTTGATCCATCAGGCGAACCCTTAGCAGTATCCCTATTAAAACTCCTCTCTCCACACTTATCGCTTTGCTTCAGTTTCCAGGTTTATCGTAGGCATAACAAAGATTAGTAACATTCTCATGAGCAATGGAATGGAAAAAAAAATCTCTTCCCACAAGCTTGGATTTTTTCCCTGGAGCAGTAATACCATCAAATTTTATTAAGTTGACAACAACGACAGCTAATAAAGGCAGGACATCCGTATTCATTATTTCAAAGGGAGTTCCTGAAACTGAATCCAAACATTAACCTCATCAATCTTCCTAACCACAGATTAAAGACAAGGTTTTCACAGCAGAAAGGACAACACCCTACCATTTATAAGCCAATGCCCTTTCACCAATACATTCTTACAATCATCATTGGTCTTAAAGAAGAAAGCATAAAACCTTGCTGCAAGGATGCACAAGCATCAGCCCTTCTCACAATCTCCAAACAGAGCATAGCACTAACAAACTCCAATGCAAGAATTCTTCCCAATTTTTTGCCCATAAAAACTTCATACCTTTTCCAGCCTTCATCAGATTTGCATCTCAAGAATCACTACATCAGCGGTAGACTCCTGATTCCTCCTTAACAATGCTTGAAGATCTTAATTCATTAGAGGAACAAGATTGGAAAAATCCTCCACACTTGAGTGATCGTCGATCTTCCAATCCATTAACACAAGCTCTCCTTAGTTGACCGATGTGGATACGATCAGCACCTAAAGAAGAACAAGGATCACCCAATCCATCTAGTGGCCCTTCAGCGACCTATCCAACCACTCATGAGGAAGGTTGCCACCATCACAAGAGAGAAACCTTCCTGCTATTTTCACACATTGAATTTTTTTCTCATCTTGTTTAGTATATTCTTATGTTGAAGAACTGTCTTCCTTTTTTTTTTTCTTTAGGTGGATCCCTATTTCTATTTGACCGAAAAGTGTTAAGGTACTTCAGAAAGGATGGCCATAACTGGAGAAAGAAAAAGGATGGAAAAACGGTTAAAGAAGCTCATGAGAGACTAAAAGTAGGTAAATTTTGTAATGATCTATTTCCATTTGGTTTTCATTTTTAGCCGGGGGAGGATATTATTGCTTCATGCATTGCTTCACTGGAGCTATGTAAGCTGTATGACATGTAGCAGAAATGAAAAGTAGAGTATTTCAGTTTTTGTGAAATTATTTTGGAAAAAAACTTTTTCAGTTTGTACTTACGTGGAGTAACTCCTCTTCATAGAAGAATAGCTAAGTTTTATCATCAATTTCCTGAAGTTTGTCTTGAGTTCAACCAAACTTATGATGATGGTTCCAGGTTGGAAGTGTTGATATGCTTCATTGCTATTATGCTCACGGCGAAGAGAACGAAAAATTTCAAAGGCGGAGTTATTGGATGTTGGAAGAGTAAGTTTTAAATGTGTTTTTTATAGTTCTACGCTGCAACACTGTGTTTTTTTTTTCTCTTTTCCTTTTCTGTGGTTAATTTTCACATGATGACTTTTCTGCTTCATCAATAAATGGCAGAAATGGTGTATAAAAAATTGTTATTTTCAGATTTCAATGTTTTTTTTTTAAATCTATACTTATCAATACTGATGTGTATGGGACATGCGTTAGATTTTCATTGAATTATTTGGGTACAAGTATCAAAATCATCCAAAAGTTGTGCATACCTAGGTTGTTGAAACTCAATCTCCAAGGGCCAGACTGATTCCAGATTTAGTAACAAAAATTTGTGTCATATTTTCCAATTTTTCAACAAATGAATCTTGTACCTTTTCATTGTATAAACCAACAATGCATTACCAATTTCAAAAAGATATATGTTGGCATTGACTAATATGAAGATAGAAACTTATACTTAGTTTCGTTTGCTTCTCCTACGTTCAGTCCATCAGTCCATGTAATCCTTTTTCCTGTAAATTGTTATGATACAGTAATTCAGTGAAAATCAATTTTTTTAGCCTAGAAAGATGTGAATATATACAATCTCTCTATGTTCAGTGTTTCGTGTTTAACCATAGCATTCGTGCTGCAATAAAACAAAATACTTGTCACCCATTTTTTTTTGTTGTTAATGTTAGTTTTTGACATTCGTGTTTCTATACTTGGCATTCATTGCTTTCATGTTATCTTTTTTGCCTTAGTGGAATCTGTGCTCACGAAGCCTTCATATTTTCATTATTGCTATTGTTTTTAATTTTTTAACTGCACTGAATATGTATGGTTTTGTTTCTTGTGGCAGTGATCTCATGCACATTGTTCTCGTCCATTATCGTGAAGTCAAGGTTGTAAGTCACTTTCTTATTTATATATTTGCATTTTACACTTTTTTTACTTTATTATTAGATGGAGAATTTTTTTAATCTATCTTGTTCATCCTCTAGGTATCCATCCTCGAGCATTAATTACATAAATTACTTGCAGCCTTTAATCATAATAGTTAATTTTTCCCAAGAAGTTGCTTGAACATCATTCAAAATAGTTACTAAAAGTTGGCAATCAGCGAACCCATCTATACCTCCACTCTTCTTCTGTTGTCCTTGCTGTTTCTCAAATAGTTTTAGCCTTGCTGTTTTTAAAATAGCTGTTGCCTTCACAATTAGATGGGCTGTGGCAACTTGTAGGCACTTTAGCAACTAAATCACCAGAATCTCGAAGCAAGGCAATTCCCATCTGACACACATGATGCATTACAGATCCATCATATGATACTCAAATTCATCTGGAGCCTCTGTTAACCCTCGAACCTGGACTTGTGCGTTTTACCCAAACTGCTATTGTTTGACATCAAGCTGACCCAATTATCTTTTTGAATACTTTGTCTCCCATCATTTATGTCTCTCTCATCATTTATGTCTCTCAACCGCAAATTGACTCAACCATGCTAAAATGGTTACAAAGTGAAAGCTTCATTTATGTTCTGTAATATTCATAAGAGAGTTTTTAAAAAGGCCACTAACATAACAGTATGTGCAAGTATGCCCCAAATACTGGGAGATAGGCCACCTATTTCAAAATGTTTTCCAAATGAAAGAATCCAATCAGTATAAACATTCCGTGTTTCCTTCCAGCCTACCAATATTGAAGATCTATGACAAAGGTCATGAGCTTTTTGGAACTGATGGCTTGAAGATGTGAAGACCAAACACAATAGCCCCTCTTAGGCTTTATTGTTTTAAATGAGCATCTTAATCATCGTGGCCCATATATGTTGAAAGTCATGTTGAACTTAGTTGATTTTTGATCTTATAAATTCAGTCGACGCATGCTTTGATTTATTTGTAATTGCCATATAAATAACCCACCGTATTGCAACGGTCTTCAGGATAAACCAAGTCTCAGCCGTTCAACAAGTCTCAGTCATACAAGAGATGACCAAATTCAACCACCTTCACATGTCATTGGCGGTGATAGCCCCAACAGTGCTCACACATCAGAATATGAAGATTCTGAATCAGGTGCAACATTTGATACATGTAATGTATCTTTCTGTTGTATATTCGCGTAGTGCAATTCACTTTTCATATTTCAATCATTATGCAATTTGTCTTTCAGCTTATTCAAAGCAAGACTCGAAGCGGCAGATAATTATCAGACAAGTTCCGGATACCACTCTTTCACTAAGATGCGGCGACATGATGATTGACTAATGATCATCTAGACTTTTTGAGCCCTTGCAATCCATTTCCAACGCAGCTTATGTGTAAGCAATGCACGTTGCATGTTTTCATGTGGTTTTGTAACTTAAATTGGTTGTTTATTAATTATTGTTCGCGGCGGCACAGTTTGATCCAACATCCAAGGATGAGGCCCTGCGAGAGTTTACATAGGATAGGCTTCCAGAGACCATCGGTGGGCAGCCAATCACTGCAATGCGACTCGACTCAACTCTTACAGGTACAATACCCATAGAACTCGAAGTCTCTTGTGTTTGCTATGCTGGTGAAGTTTCGAGGGCTGAGCTATACCTTTATTCCTCAAATTGGCTCATGTTCCTAAATACAAAAGCTCCGTGACCCATGAGATATGGCGGGCTGTCGATATTAATAACGCGGCTTAGGATCCACCATGTGGGATCTCCGCCGCTGCTTCTTGATCTGTATGTGGATAGCCTCCAGCTCACTCTAGAAAGCTCCTTGGAAATCATTCCTTTCGATTTCTCATATTACGCAGCACTAATATTCTATGTATTCAAACTCATTGACCGCTTCCGCCATTCTCATCCTCGGGAGAATAGCAGCTGCCAGCAAGTTTCGCACCTCTGCGGTGACCGACGCCCCGAATCCAGGAAGCGGGTAGCGCAGCATCGACGTCTCCAGCTGCGCGATGCCCCCCGTCTTCGTCGGGGTTGGGACCTCTTCCCCGCCATCTTAGGAGATCTTTCGCTCAGATTAAAATTAGTCATCTGATGATTATCCCGCGCATTATTGTTCCTCTGACAATGTTCAGTGTGTTGTCGCAGATGCGCTGGGTCCGTTCAACCAGCAGCGGAGCCTAACCTGTGCCTTCAATGTGGCGGACGGGATGCTGGATATTTCTTCTTCGAAGCGGGATGGCGTGGGTGGGACTCGAGGGAGTACGACAAAGCGCTGTACGCCTCTACCTGAGGGTGGAGATTCAGGTGGAGATGCCGGGACTCCGGAAAGACGACGTGCAGGTGAAGGTGGAGAATAACACGCTGGCTATTCATTTATTAGTAACGATTTTACGCATTCCAACATCAAATGTATTAATATAATCAAACTGATAGCCAAGTACAATAAATTGCTACAATTTATTGAGCAGAAAAATTTCTTGACCGTGGAGAGGCTTTTGGTGCTCCACGTACAACGTGTCAGACTTGGCGGCAATTCTCTTCTTTTCAGCGAACGTGGATGGCTTGCTTTGCACTGTCAATGGAGTGACCAGAGATCCATACAGAGCTTAACATAAAGAGACGCCAAATCGGCTAATTGGTGACTTTTTAATTAAATATATGTTGAGTTTCTGGATTGTTTACTGTGAGTGTTTTTTAATTTAATCTGATGGTCCGTGTAAAATTTTTATAGGATCAGATTGGTCATCCTCAAAGATAATCAATGAAACTAATTGAATTTATGAATTTTTTTTTAATCAAAATGAGTTGGCAGTTTTTTTTAACAAGTCAATCCTTAAATTTGGAGTAACTTTGCTGTCCTCCATGCCTTTTAATTGAGTAAAATCTTCGGTCATCCGTCATTGATCAAACTTTGATTTTAGGAGCTACAATCTTTGATCTTATAATGCATTTCATATAAGTAAGAGAATATGAATTTATTTTGGCTCAGATTAAACTTTTGTGAACATATAGCATGAGTGGTGTCATTTCCTCATGACCTTTAGCAAACATTAATAAAAGAATGCATGAATATTCGCATGAGTGGTGCCAAACACTCAATTTGAAACCCTACTAAGTGATAAATTCCTTTTGGCGAGTGTTTTTCTTTAACACGGTGATTATTGGATTATTTTGATGAGAAGGAATCTAAAATGTTTCCCTTTTTCATGATGACTAGGTGGTAAGTGAATGTGGCAATCCAAGCAACCAAGCCCACATGGTACTCTCGACCTTTAAATTTCTAAGTAAACTAAAACCATTGAAAGGCGAGAAAGAAAAGATACGAAAATGATAGACATCATCACCTAAGTTTGATGATTAGATGAACCAAATAGATCGACTCGAGACTTTAGATTCATAAAAATGAAAATGAAGAAAGAATTTGAGAGTTCAATCTTAGTTAAAGACTACTATTGATTCTTAAAGTCTTTTGACAATGACCTCCACAAATATCAATAGTGATTTGTTTGACCATGCATCATTAATGACTTCTTTTATACTTTTGTTCAGTGTTCAACCGATGAAGACTTGGGCCATTATTTATGTAAAAAAAAAAAAAAAACTAAAATGCAATCCCCATTCACGGAAATAGGTACATGTATATATAAATGTCATGAGGTTAAAACCCCAATCTTACAATCCAAATCTCTCTCACCATCTCAGATGACATGAGGTTAGTGCCTCATGATTACAATCAAAAACTCTCAATCAAACTCTCAAGCAATCAATCAAACATTCGTACATGCCACGAGGTTAAGAAAAGAATTTTACAATCAAAATATCAAACTACCCCATGCATGTGAACCTGCAGTGAATCAAACCCACGTCCATAACTCCTTTGCTCCAAGAATCTGACCAGCAAATCGTCTCCACCAGCCTGGAGAGGATCAAGAGCCCACGTCCATCCTTCCTGTATCCAAAAATGCCTACTTTTAGCAAGTGGCCAGCTGTCAACGGATTTGAGGAGCCTTTACCGCGAGCCGTTTGCTGCGGGCTAGATAGGCCTTTCTGGTGGGCCTATTCACCTTCTTGGGCTTTTT
>JBBPFQ011072848.1:0-10269 GCA_037974815.1 Kaempferia elegans | reverse complement strand
AAAATGTCTCTACAAGAAAGTTGGACAATGATAATATTTTGGTGGAGAATCAGAAATCTAGCATGGTAGTGGAATCATTTAGAGACAGCAGGAGGATGGCACAGGTTGCTCGGCAGGTTAGTGAAATCTTCTTATCAGTCTCTAGTTTACTGCTTGGAAATCTGCAAACTGGGATTTGATCAATTGACGTTCTATTGAAATGCTTTACTACTTGGATTTGTGTGCTTAATCATTTCTAGCAAATCTGTAGAATAGAAACATGATGTAAAATGTTCAATTGAAACCTAGATTGGTTCTGGTACCTACGTACTCCCTAGATATCATAACAAGGTTTGTATAAAAGCAGAATTTTTTGGATATTTTTAAATTATCTTAGATTTCACCATTGATCCAGTACTGTTAGAGATATCAATTTCTGCGATATTACTAGGATTTCATATTTTGTATAGGCTGCTGGATTTCACTATATATTGAAACTGTTAGAGGATTTAATCTCTTTTTCATTCATTTTCAGCTCATTTCCTTGTCTGAGAGGAGACGGTGGTAGAGCTACTGTTATATCCAAAATGAAGTTCATTTTTTGAAGACCGAGTTCAGGTATTTATCCTCCAAGCATGCATTTTTTGCTGCAAGATAAACAAAGAACACAAGTAGCACAACTGAATGAGCAAAACGATGAGGCAAAAACAAGGCTATACATTCGAGTGCAACATTTGCATTTTTCCCCCACCTGTTGGCTATTTATAAGTTTCGTGATCTTGACTGGTTCTACCTGGCCAAGCCACTCACCATATGAAGACAGTTTGGCATCTCCCTTTCTTTTCTGTTTTAGTTTCTAACTCATGCTCAAACTTTGGCTGCCAAAACTCTACAAAAATGAAATGCAATTAGCAGATCTCTACTGAACTGTGGGACTTTTGTTTCAATTGATTCAATATCATGCAGAGTTGTACATATCATCCATAATCACGTATCACTGGCACTGACCTGTAAGGCTCGACTCCAAAACAAACAGACAGAAACAAAAAAGAAAAAAGAATTGTCATTTAATTTATTCAATGCTTTTTGGTTCGTATTCTCATGTACAATTCTGATCACTGAAATATGCTCTACGTTGCCAAAGAACACATCATCAGAAGCAACATGAACCACATCTCTTTCCTACAACTACGTGCCATGTCTTCCACCATGCTCTGATCTGATCATCTCAAGTCTCAGCTGGCCTCGCAAAGCAAAAAATATCTTCTCCAACAAAACCCCAAGAAAAGAAAGAGTTCACTTCATTTTGCCCCTTGAGGTTTGCTAACCTTTTTCATTTCACCCCTTTACCACTTTTCGATGCCAAAAAAATTACTTGTTATTTTTTTGCTGTATATTCTTAAGCCAGGAATAAGATAATAAAGTCAGTACAAGAGAATTCCTAAGTAAATTACAAAATTGATTATGATTTATACTAAATACCTTTTTGGTGATTCTAGAATTATGAAAGATATTTTAGTAAAAGAGAAGATAGATCATAGGGTGAAAGCAAAGTTGTTAAAGGTTTGCAAAGGCTAGAAAGCAAAATGTATTTTTTACAATTTGAGGCGCGAAATAAAATAAATAGGCAAAGCCAATTTTTTCTCATATGAAATGAACAGATAGACTAGCCCACATGGTAGTCAACAAAAAAATCTATAGGCGACTGAAAGAAACCATTTTAATACTCGTCTCAAACAATCCACTTTTTCACATATACCCCTTCCAATATCTTCATCCAAATCCACCTGATCCGCTACTGAAAGATGAACACAAAGTAAGAAAATCATTACCCATCAGTGCAATGGGAATAAATTCATCATAATTCCATTCTCAATGGACACATGTATTTTAGAGAAAAATTCCTTTCAGTGAATATAATTATTTTTTACTATAATAATGGATAAATCCGAGTTTAGTCTAATTACGCGTCGGTTCACCGCGACAGATCTAATCACATAGTGGGGTACTTTAAATATTATAAAAGTGATAATGTCACAGGCATATGCGACTGTGATAGGGGTTAAGCCACGAGAGATTTTACTGTGTGAGGGTAAATTCGTCCTTAATCTTCTCCTCTCTAAAATTGTAAACAAGGAAAGGTAGATGTTTTTTTTTCCCTCCTTCCTCCTTTCTAGTAAACATGCCTTAAGGGTATTTTGGTAACTGACTCTCTCTGGCCATCCTACGGGTTGAAGATAAATTGGAATGAAAGCGAAAACCGCAAGTGTGTCCTGTTATCCTTTTCGCTTCGGTCTCGTATTCTCTGCCGCTTCCTCCTCGTCCTCTGCTTGCTCCGTCTCCGTCACCGTCTCCGGAAGAAAGCTGTTCTCTACGTGATTTCCAGTACAGGATATGGGCACCGAGTTCGTGTCTGAAGGCGCCGTTTCCGTCTCACGCGACATCGCCAAAAAAAAGAAGGCAAGAATTCGATTTCCTTTTTTTCTTATCCTTCTTCGTTAATTGATGCAATTCGATTGCAATTTGCGTCCTGACGATGTTCTATTCTCGGATTAGACCCACCGGTCGGCGAAGTTGAAGCAGTGCAAACTCGACGCCCGGCGCGAGCAGTGGCTCTCTCAAGGTACTTGCTTGATTTTGGGATGTGATTCTGTTTGTTTGATTTTTCCGATCTCTCGGCCTCTCTTTGCTAGGGTTTTTTCGATTCGTTGTGCAGTCTTAAAAAATTGATTTTGTCACACGTCTCTGTTCCCGATCTGCAGTGAAGAACAAGGATTGCGTGGTGTCTGCAGGTAGATCGCCTGCTTCGTCGCCGCCCCCTCATCCGGCGCTGTCTAAGAAGATGAATATCGGACTGAAGGAAGAGGAGGAGGAGGAAATTCGGGTTTCGACGGAGCGTGATGGATCCAGTTCACACGACAGCGAGGGAGGCTCTCCGGCTCATGGGGGCAATGCAAATAGATGCCCTGCTAATAGTGTTAGTAGCGGTAGCAGTTTTGCATCGTCATCGAGAAGCCTTAGCGACGCCGAAGTGGAAGCAGATGACCACGAGGAGAGAGGAGAAGAGGGAGTTGACGATTGGGAGATCTTAGCGGATGAGTTAGCAGATGACCACAGTCAGCCTGATCAAAACCCTATAGCCACTCTGCCTGATTCTACTGCAGAACTGGGCCGCACGAACAAGGGTAACCAAGATAGTTTGGAAAAACATGAGGCTAAGCAGGCAGTCAATAAGGCTTGGAGGCCAGATGACACCCTCCGACCCCAGAGCCTGCCCAACCTCTCAAAGCAGCGGAGTTTCCCTGTTAGCATGGCACGTCGCTTTGCGGCATCTGGGTGGCCACAGCGTGACATCCTCTCTACTCCTTCGTGCCCCATCTGCTGTGAGGATCTGGATCCAACGGACTCAAGCTTCTTACCCTGCAATTGTGGCTTCCGCCTCTGCCTGTTCTGCCACAAGCGGATTCTTGAGGCAGACGGGCGCTGCCCGGGATGCAGGAAGCATTATGCTCCTGTGGCGGGTGGCGAGGTTGGCATTATGGGTGAAATACCAACCTTGGCTCTTCGCCTCTCTCGTTCTTGTAGCATGAGTTCAAGAACCTAGGAAGAGTGATCTACTTGCTACCTTCTTTCATTTTTCATCCAGTGACTGTTTCTTAACTGAGGATATCTGTGTCTTTTGCATTTCATTAATATAGAGCTTAGCTTATATCATTTTGTCACAAGAAAAAGATCGTGTGTATATGTGTAGGTATCAAGTGTATAAGAACTGTTTTTGGTAATTTAATTTTGGGGTAATGTGTTCTTCATTTGTATGGATGAGTGCATTCTCAGGCAGATATATAATAAATGGAAGTTAGCACTATGTTAATGCAAATTTGTTACATAGGACAAAGTTCAAGTGTTATTGTAAATTTGTTTTGCTTTTACTGGTGTCGTTAATTGTAAGTCCGGTTAGCGTGTAAGGTAGTATTTGTTGCATTTTCTATGGCAAAGGAATTTTCTTTATTCAATACTGTAGATATGGTACTGAACGTATATATTGGTTTATTTAATGATCTTTTGAATCCACTATGATTTTACATACAGGTTATTTGAAGAGTTCATAAAGAAGTTTCTTATGTACACATCTTTGATTTTGGAGATGTTTAACATTTTTGTTCTTTCTTCAATGGCTCTTGTATTTACCTTTCTTTTCAAGTGCTATTCACCATGTTCCATATAATTTTGTTATCACATGCAAGTTCTTTTTGTCAAAAGAGATTTATTCATCGGATTTATGGTATATGCAATGGTTACACATTTGGCTTCAGAGTTTATTATACTTTGCATGTTCAAATGAACTTATGTAGCTTGACTTTTGAAGATCTTACACTGGAAGAGGACACAATTAGTTGAAGTGCTAGTCTATGAAAATTGTCTATATTTTTCTTTCTACCTGTGACCATAAAATCTGAATGTTGAACTGATATGTAAGCTAATGCGAAGTTCACTGAAGTTTGTGCCATAGGGAGGATCTCAATCCATGGGGCAATTCTAGGAGAAATCTCTCCAAATACAATGTGGTGCTTCAGTTATAGTTGGAGCTCAACTATGCCATTTTGCTTCTGATTGGCAAATTGAGTGAGCTTCTGTCATCCATTTTCTGACATTTCTCAACAAGATAATAGATTAACCGAAGCATCCTCAATGACATAGTAGACTAGCCAAGAGCATCTATCTTTACAAGAAAATCTTTCATGTTTGTTTGGCATCGTATATTGCTGCATCTTATGAGACTTCTCGAGATATTTGCAGGTAGAATTGCAAGTGGGTGATATAACATTCATCTTCGCTATGGACCATTGTTTTGTTATCCTGCAGATTGCATGTTTGCGAGAAGTGTTGAGCTGTCTGTGCTGCTGGATTAGCAAAACATAAAGTATTTTCTATATTTGGATTATTGTCTCAAAAGTTGCTGAGCTGCCACTGGTCCTCTCCATCATCATGGTATTTAAGAACATCTTGATTTCTCAAGTGTTGGCAGTATTATTCAATTTCTTGCTATCCTTATGCCTTACCTTATTAAAAGAGTAGTTGATGTCAACTTGATTTGATGATAAGACTTACGGGAAACCACAGGTGGCTCTTCCCTTGGTTTTTGAGGGTCCGTCAGTTGGTCATCGCAAGGTTGTTTGAGTATTCAACATTTCCAGTTATAGGATCAACATGAATGGTGCTGAACTGGTATGACAACAATGTCATGATGAACTACATTTGTATAGAAATTTGGAATAAGTTTCGTACAACAGAGTAGTCGAATGCTATTATACACGAAGAGAAAATAATAGACTAAAGAGGCATTGTTCACAAGAGGAATTCTGGCGATGAAGCAATCTGCTTTATTTTGGGAAGTACAACCTTGCTTCTGGTGAGCATATCTGGTCACCAATTGATGATAAACTACATTTGTAGGGAAATTCTGGTGCAAATTTCATGAAACAGATTGGCCGAATGTAAAGTACCGGAAGAGGAGAAAATTAAGAGGCATCGTTTGAAAGTTGAATTCTGGTGATAAAGCAACCTGCTTTATTTTGGGATGATACATTACAACCTTGATTCTAGCAAGGAACACTACATTTCTGGTCTTGTTGTCGGCGAAGGTGTTCTCCTCAGGTGTGTGCTATGAAACTTGTTTTTAATATTTTTCTTCTTGTGGATTCACCACAGTATCTATTTTGAAATATCCATTTAACTATCGAATTGGGTAAGCGATATTGTTGCTTCTGTTAAGTTTAAACTGGAACGACCATGATTTCGGCCCAGATGTTGATTTACTTCATTGTCTGGTGCTGTGAGATTAAGAATTTTACCGAGACTGAATCTTAAATAGAATCTTTGGACCCACAGAAGTTGGCATTCACTATTATACAATTTGCAAACATGTTATTACGTTAGAGTTAATTGCTAAATCTGTCGTTCACATTTAAGATTTTAGTCATTTATCAGATACTTTTACTTTTAACAAAAATTATGTTTAAAATTGTTGAATTTCTGTATAGTATTATGATATAATATACATCAAAAAGGTATCATTCAATTTGCTAAAGTGGAAATGTAATAGATTTGTTGCCAAAGTTATAGTTTCAATATGATAGATAACGGTTATTTTCATATTAAATCCTTGTCACTGTATTAAATGAATAATATGTTATAAACAAATAAATCGTGTACCTGTCTGATCTTTTAATGCCTAAGTACATTTTGGCATATAATCCTTTCCAAAATTGAAGGAGATGCAATTGTTCCAACACTTTGAAAGTTGAAAAGCAATATCTTGGAAAATCATAAATAAGTGAAATTTTGAACTTCAACTCAAGGTTGGCCTGATTATGTCATTCTCTGTTTGGCAGGGTCCGTCCTGTGAGACTCCTAATCCATCTCAAGTTGCAGTTAGACACCAGGAAATTTCGACTTGCAAGAAATTTGGAAATAGATTTAAGGCAATGAAAATACATCCTCTCCATTTTGTATTTGTTACTGTCGTGTGTGTATCGTATTTTAATCTTACATGTTTTAAAAAAACAAAGGAAAGAAAAGAAAAAAAAAACAACAATTTACATTTCCAGTTTCCACGAGAATCCCAAAAATGAACTACTCATCTCCTTCGAGGCGACTCAGCCTGGCGAAGACTCCGACCAACGGCGCCGTGTTGTAAGTGCACGCCTCCGTCTGCATGTAGTTTCCCCTCCCGTCGGCGAACGCGTCCCTCTCGTCGGGGCCACCCACCACCGCCCCGACCAGCACGTGCGGGTTGGCGCCGCGGCGCGCGTACCACTCGTCGTACCCCTGCGCGCACCCGACGAAGGCCTTCGCCTCCCGCTGCGACGCGCTCGACGCCGCCCGATGGTGCACCATCTCCGGGAAACTCCCCCCGTGCCCCACCAGGTAGCTCATCCTCGCCGGGTTCGCGCCGAGGACGTAGTCCGCCTGCGCTCGCGCGAGGGCCGTCAGCTCCCGGGGCCCCGCCGGGCCCCGCGCGCACCGGAGACCTGATCCTCCCTCCGACGAGAGGTATTCGGCGAACACGGTGAGCAGCAACGCGGCGCCAGCGACGTACTGCATGTTGTTCCAGGGGCGGACGAAGAGGAGCCCGGCGGGGGTGCGGCGGACGTTGTCGGCTTCGTCGAGGTTCATGCTCAGGCATGCACACAAGTATTGCTCCGCTTTGGACCTGTACTCCTCTAACGTCTTCACCTGCTCCTCTTCCAATTGCCTTCTTTTCTCCATCAATATCTGGGAAAAAAAAACAGAAAACAAAAACAAAATTCTTAGTCAACGTTTTTATTCTAAAATATTCTTAATTCCAAAACCAAGTCAAAATTTGGGTGATCGTATCTTAAAGTTCAAACATGTCGACTTCTCCGTGAAAACTAGAACGCATGTGAACAAACCTGTAGTCAATTCCTTGCCTACCTAAAGCTCGTCATTTCCACAACCGATCGGCACGTCCAATCGAAAAGACTATTCGATCAAACACGAGACTCTAAACTTGGATCGATCAGTAAAAAAATGGTGATCAAAGTGTAGCTAGCGAACCTTGGAAGCAAGAATCTGAACGCCGGCGTGCTTGATGTCCCAGCTGAACTCGGCCACGGCCCACGCAGCGCCGTTAAGGGCGTGCGCGTTGTCGACGGCGTAGTCCAAGTACTCCGCTTTCCCCGTCGCCCTGTGCAGCCACAGCGCCGCCCACAGCAGCTCGTCCCCGTACCCGCTCTCCGACGGGTAGTACTCCGCCGCCGCCTCCACGCTCTCGTCGTACCTCCCCCTGTACTTGTCCCCGAACTCAAAAAGCTGTAATTTTTTTTGTTTTTGTTTTGATCGATCGAGAATTATTAGTTCGTGCAGTGGGAGATCGATCGAAAGCGGTGCGGATTGATTGATTGATTGGTTAATTAGTTACCTGTTGAGCGTGGTGGAGCAGGAGGTGGGAGTAATTAATGCGGATTGCTCTGTTTGAAGATGATGGCGGCGGCCACCATGGCAGCTGCCGTCTCCGCCACCGCCGCCGATCCGGGGTTATCCGCGTCGACCTTGAAAGCCTGCCGGGACGTGGTCATGTCTTCGGGCCTCTGCCAGCAGTAGTGATCCGTGTCTCCATCTCCGACCTGATCGTCCGATAATCTCGAGAATTTACTCTGAATTCGAAGGCAGCTGATCGACTAGAGAGAATACCTGAATCCAGAGAACGTTGGGGTGAGTGTGAGCCTTGATGAAGTAATCCGTGCCCCACTTGATCGCCTCCATGGCGTGCTCCAACTCGCCTGCCGCCGCCATCTCGCCGCCGTACTCGACGACGCTTCACGACCGCATGTTGATGGTGAAGACCATCGGCAGGCCGAACTTGACGTTGTCGCCGGCGTCGTAGTATCCTCCCACCAAATCCACCTGCAGCAACGCCGACCTCAATTGTAAATATCAATCCATACAACTCTCTGCGCTAATCAAAACTCTAATAAGAAAAGAAAAAAAATAAACGCACTCCTTGCTCGAGGCCGTCGGTGAGGCCGGAGTGGCCGCGCCACTGAACGCGCTGGTGGTATGGGAGGCGGCCGGAGCGCTGCGCCTCGAAGTACAGAAGGCTCTCGGCAAGCGCCTCCCTGTACTCCGACGACGCAAAGACACTACTCGGAAACAGAGTATTATTATTCATCAACAAAACCATAAAAATCACACATTTCACAACAAACTCACAACTAAACTCTAAGCCCTTCTTTTCCATCATCACCATTTACACACAATCTATCTAACAAGCCTAAATGAAAATTTTAGTTCAAGAATGGATCCTTAAGCCTACTTATACATCTTATCACACATTGACTCATGGACTTTTTGACCAAGAGGCAATGAATAACTCATGCTCAACGTGCAGTATCGATCATCAGTTGGTACAAGGAAGTAGTATATAATTGAAGATATTAGCTACATGAATGATGGGGTAAATGAAAAAATGCCAGGTGGCAAAAGGGTACAAAAAGAGAACCTACTTCAAAAACCAAACAAAGTCATGGTGTGCCAAATAGGAAGCTTCAGTTTTCCAAGCTTTGCCTAACATTGTAAGAATTTAAAGGAGACGTTTATATATATATATAAAGTCAGATGAAACCAAACCTTTGTCTTCATGATGCATGAACAAGTTTCAAATTTGATAACTAACTAATTAAGAAGTAAGTACCTTTGTTGAGTCTAGAGATCCATGGTGGCGTGGAGAATACAATTTAGGAGTTTGGGAAGAAGTGTGATGCCTGAGGAATCAAAGCTTCCTTGTGAAAGAACTAGCAGTCCAAGTTGGGTTCTTGTGTTGGTCGTCTTAGAGAAATTGATGTTTGACTCTGCATTTCTTGCAGCGGGGAAGAAAAGGTTGACTTCTGCCGAGTGATTCTCATCTGCTGGCTTCTTAGTTACAACAGTGTCTTGAAATCAGACTGGAACAGACTTTGTTTGATGGATTGATTTAGAAAGCCAAAATCGACATGGCTACTGATCCGGCAGGATAGGGATGGACCCTCAAAAGCTCCTAGAGCCAAAAGCCAAGAGGATGTGACAGTAATAGTCTCGGCTAACAAGGAGGTTGGGTAGGCCGAGGTAAGAATCTGACCAGTATGGGCGGACCTCTTTCCAGCCGTATTGCACTTAACCTCACGTGGAGGATCAGTCACCTTCTGTCCGGATATCTTAGGATGGGCAAAGTGGATAGGTCCAAAATGACTCTTAGTGATGACTTCACTTGGTGCCTTACAAGCTTAGAGCCAGTTGGTTAAGAGGCCGCGCAGATAAGTAGATCTTTTCTAATAAGAATTAGAAATCCTCTCAAGTCTTTAGGCCTCTTATCCGCTCGGACCTCACACAAGGTCATCGTATCCAGTTTGGGTTCAAAGCTTTGTGGGAATATTAGTAGGTTGACCAACCATCTGCTCGGATACACTCTGGAAACAACCTTGCCTTTGTCAGAACATGCCCTAACTAGGCACAAGTTTGAATAACGTAATGTCCGCTCGGGCATAATCACTCAATCCATCACATCATGACACTCTTCGACTATACTCAGGTTCGGGCGGCACATCACCTGCTCAGACACCTACTTGCAGATTAGCCTTGGAGAGAAAGAATGATAGTTTGTCATGATAACTGCTCGTCAGAGAATATTCTGCCAATATAACACCCCGAAGCTTCTCTTATTACCCCGCCACTCTCTGACAGGAATATTTCATGTCCCCTTAATACAAATAAGGGACAACATGTAGTATAAAG
>JBBPFQ011072739.1:0-10270 GCA_037974815.1 Kaempferia elegans | reverse complement strand
ACAAGTTCAGGGAGATTAAAGCTGGTAAGTTAATGGAAAGAAGAGGATGCAATGACATCGTTCATCATGGAAAGCATGTCCTTAGACATGATTCCTAGGGATCAGAGCAGTTGGGGCATGATGAAGAAGGAAGGAAATGGTGCCAGAGTTGGTGATGAGGCAGTGGGAGGTGATGCCGCTGTGCTAGGTGATGTCAATATGGCCAAGTGACTATGACCGTCAAAGGGGGGAGTTGAGGTGGTCGTCAATGGAGGACATGGTGGAGAATACAGCGGGGGTGGGGTGGGGGTGCACTGTGAATGAGGTAGGAGAAGATTAGGCGGAAAAAGAACACAAAAAATGTGACATTAAAATTCCAGCCTCAAAAATTTTAATTTACCCCGCAACTTCTACTGCTCATCTTATTTAGAGCCTACCTTTTAGATTACTCTTAGCAAAAATTTTCATTGTCTCGTTTACATTTTATTTACAAAACTTACATGAGCCATAAGTTTGTCGAAAAAGACTTCATTTTACCCTTTTAATTCAGTATCTCAACTACCAAATTTGATAAATTATATTTTATCTTCTTACAAGCACCATATGTCTATTTTTTATAAAATTGTCTGAATCTATTTTGAGTGCATCTATATTCAGATTTTGATTAAATTTTACCATGAAAAATACTCTTTTGGTGATATATTGATGCTTTACCAATTAGTTTTTTTTTGACAGAAATACATCTATCTACTAGCTATCATTTGCCTTTTTAGCATCAGAATATAAAATCCAGACCATGTATAATTTCTTGCTTATTCTTGAATGTTGCAGGATCAGCACAATGCTGCTGCAGAAAACAGGGAGGACTCTGAGACAGAAATTCTTGAGATAAATGCAAAGGGCGCAATTGTTTTTGTAATAGTTGCATCAGTCTTCCTCTTGCTGCTTTTTTATTTCATGTCTTCTTGGTTTGTTTGGCTGTTGATCGTGCTATTCTGCATTGGTGGTATCGAGGTAATTTTCTATTTTCCAATCTTGGTTACTGGTAAATTTTAAGTTAACACGTTGTTTGTAACTTCATGGTATTCTGTGTCCCTCTATACACTTTGAGATAAAAAGTTTGACCTATTAAGCATAAGATAAATTCAATAGAATTATAGCATTCTCGTCACTTTTCAAGTCAAGTCTGCTCTGTTGTCACTATTTAACTGTTTTTACTTCCATTTATATAGAAAAAGTTGTGGTCACCGCATTGCTTAGCATGGAGAAAAACAACATGCTGTAGTTGTTTTGTTACATCATATTTCCAGTAATCGTATGTTGGGGATGAGCATATACTGCTAGAATAGATACTGTGGTTACATCTAATAAAGGTGGCATATGAAATGTGGTTGAAGCTAAATGAAAAGGTTCGATCCTAGTGACAACTAGGAAAGAATTCAAATGTATGAAAGATGTATTATTCAAATGATTTAACTTAAAGTGATTTTAGTGTTTGACAACTAATGGAACATAGATATAATGTTCACTTTATAAATGAAAACCATTCTCCAATTGTAGGAGTTATGGTTTATTGTAAATGCTGGTTACGAGGAGTTGGAAAATGAAAGTAACCTTTGTATTGAAGAAAGAGATCTATTGGAGAAAAACCATGTGAGATTTTAGACCCTTCAGTCTGGTCCAACAAGGAGTTACAAAATGATTTTAAAAAATCATGGGATTAGAAACAATAGAGTCATGTAACAAACTTCAAATTAGAATGAAGTGGAAACTAGAAGGTACAAAAATAAAAATAAAAAAAATCAAACGCTAGAAAGATCTTGGGGAACTTGGAGCTTTAGAGAAAAATTCCTATTCATCTCCATGTTGATTTTAGCAATTAAATTGATTATATTTTTCAATATTCTTGCATGCTTCCGAGTGAAAACTAAATCCATGCTCAACTAGTTGTCCTACACATTAAATTTGAACCAAATCAGGTACCGATGATACATCAATTCCTTGATTTTTACTACAATGGTACCATTAGCTTAAGTCTTCAACTACATCTCCATTTATTATGCCCTTTAGAAAGTCGTATCTCTGTCTGGAAATGTATTCTTATTTTCAGTTATATGATTGCTACAAAGTAACTATGACACAAGATAAAATTCATTTAAATATAGATGAAGATACAGTATGGATCAAATCTAATAGCGGAGGAGGATCCATATAGTCAGGTCCCATTTAGTGGGATAAAGACTTGGTTGTTGTTATTGTTGTTAAGTTAATGACTATATTAATAAAAAGTAACTTCTAATTGGAAGTGGCATATTATTCTTTACTCTTTGGAAGGGGTGATTGAAAGGGAAGCCTACAATGAAATATAATTATTCCTTAGTCATTGGAAGTGGTGCATAAAGTAGAAGATAATGAAGATATTATGCTCCTTGAAGGATACGACTCAAGAGTTGGTGTTATTACTATTGAAGATGCACTCAGTGGAAAAGACATTCTAATTGAAGATGTTGACCATTTACTTGGAATCAAGTTCTCGCCTGTGGGGAATTATGTTTAAAGTTAAAAAGTTTAAATTGAAAGTTTTAAATTAAGAAGGTTTAAATTTTATGTTTAAAAAAATTATTTTGAAGTGGTCAAGACAAGGTAGAAAAACTTATATCTCCTTTCTGGTTTCCTTCTAGGAAATACACATTTAATCTTCTCATCTCTTCTTCCTTTCTATCCTTTTTGATGCACTGATCTGAGGTTTGTAAGTCCTGTCCAAAGCTTTATTTTTCTTTTGCTTGATTATTATATAGTTTGCTTTGTTATAGTGATGTCTGAGTCTTCATCATTCTCTCTTTATGTAGCTTGAGAGTGTTAATGGCATCTAAGTTCTTAGGTAGTAGGTGTTATGGGTTTATTCCTATGTTGATATTATAGTTTAGGGTTATATCTTGAGTACTGTGTATACATGTGTTATGTGGCACCAATATAGCAATACATATTTCTTTTCAAATTATACATATCTAGGACAATGGACCTTACACACTTGCAAACCTATAACCTTAACATAAAAGGGCAGTCCGGTGTATAAAGCTTCTGTCAATGCGGGGTCTTGGAAAAGGGTATATTGTATGCAACCTTATCCTGCTTTGCAAGAGACGGTTTCTGAGACTTGAACCCGTGACTTCTAGGTCATGCGAGGCCTAGAGGTTTGAAACATATGAAACATTAATATGACTAGTTCAAAACATCACTTGTCATGAATGCTGCCATTTGTTACTTAGTGGAATAATAAAAATGCTGCTGTCTGAAAAAAATTATTCTGTGTGATTCTGATTGTGGCAGCAGATGATCCTATGAGTCCATTGTAATCTTGATTTCCATCCCACGTAGATATTCTTGTCACGGGACTCCTATTGCCTGTTCCAAGGTAGTGCTATTTTTTTTTTTCAAATCCACATGCCACCTTTTGCCTACTGCCAGACGTTAATTTCTTTGCAGACTATTGTCATATTATTGTTAAATCTTTGAAGGCATGGCTAAGTTTAAATTTCTTCATCTTTCCTTGGCTTATTTTCAAACTATTGTATAGTGAGTTGTCCTTGGCTTCTGTGTAATGTTGATCAAATCTTAGAGGTTCTGCTGTTTTTTTATGTTTTGTTTTGTTTATTATTTTTAAGAATTATTTTTATGTTCTAATGTCTTTCTCCAAACAATTTGATAATGGTGATTTTTCCAATTTCTGTAGTTTTTATTGTTAAATCATTTTGGTGTGGCAATTCTCAAAGGAAATATTTATCTAACATTGCAAGCTTCTAGTGCTTACTACAGAACAATTTAGTTATGCAAAGATCCACGTAACCAGAAGTTTGTTTTAAGCAATCAACTCCAATTATTTTGCCTAAAAGCGAAAAGGCTTTTGTTATTTGCTTTACTACCTTTTTCCAAGCTTGGTTAGGACCTTTGATTTAATTATGCTTTGTCGGCACTTGCTATCTGCTTTCTCTTGCAGGGCATGCATGTTTGCTTAGGAGGCCTCATATCAAGGTAAAGCAGGAAGTTGGTTGCAATGGCTTGCTGTGTTGATTCTGCTATGTTTTATGATCCCTTGATTTATTAAATTGGGATTTACAAATAGGTTTTGTAAATGCTATGGGCAGAAGACAGTAAATCTTCCCATAATTGGGGAAGTACAGGCCCTTTCAATTGCAGTTGTGCCATTTTGCGCTGCCTTTGCCATTTTTTGGGCTGTGAAACAGCATGCTTCATATGCCTGGATTGGACAAGATATTCTTGTAAGACAAGTTAACATCTTTTTCTCTGTTTACGTGTTTTTTTTATCTCTCTCTTTTAGTAATTTACATTTTCTTCTTATAAATCTATTCGCGACTGGCTTTGTTAGGGAGAAAAATAACCAAATGAAGATATATAGTCTTTTGACTATTAGGTATTAGGTATATTTTAGGCGAATATTTGTCTGATCAACATCTCTTATTCACATGAAAACTCTAGATATCTTCCCAGTTAAAATTGAAAGGCGAAGTGTTAAACCATTATGAATACCTCTGAGTTTCTAAATCAATTGGATATACCGAATTCCTCTCATAAAAACAATCAATTAAACAAACTTCATCTATTTATACAATGGCCTGCATGGGTGCCTACTGTCAAGAAATATTATACCTATTGTCCCTCTTCTACCTTTCCTTCCAAGCTTAAGTTTGAGAGCGGATGACAATCATCTTGTTATCAATGTGAAGCTTGATATACTAGCCACCTATCTATCCTCAATGTTTTCAATTAATTCCTTTTATGTGTTGTTGGTGTTTTTTTACCATTTACTAAAGCTGCGTATCTGATATATTCTCTTTAATATATGCTAGGGCATCTGTCTGATGATTACAGTTCTGCAGGTGGTCCGGTTGCCAAACATCAAAGTAATTATTTAGCCAGTGGGCTCTGTTACAAGACCTGTTTTTACATTGACTCCTACAAAGTTTGATTTATTATATATTTTAAATTTGTCCTGCAGGTTGCTACAGCATTACTTAGTTGTGCCTTTGTATATGACATATTCTGGGTTTTTGTATCACCCCTTATATTCCATGAAAGCGTCATGATTGCAGTAAGTCGATGTTCCTTTTGTCTGGACTTTTATAAACTCGGTTTTTTCTCCGATCTGCAACATTGATGTTGTTCCTGTAGTGGTTGTTTTCATTAAGGTGAAAAAATTTATTCTTCTTAGTTATTAGTAGGTGTTGAGTTCATATTTGCTATCATCAACTGTCTTAACTAAGATATTTTCTTTTATGTGATCGTTAACTCTGAAATTTCACTTTGTTCAACCATTATACTTCTATTGTATAATATAAATTCATTATTTTCTGTTATTATATAATAGATTCGAATTAATTTCTAGTATATTGGATTTAATTTAATTTCTTAATGGTTAAATTCACTTTTAGTTGGTTACATTTAACTTTTAATATATTTAGAATTGTACAAAATAAGATTCATATGGAATCATATTAAATCTAACCAAGTCTCCATAATTCTTTTGACTTCTAAGTCATATGTAAAAAATAATATTGTATATGAATTGAATCGTATCTTATTATACAAATTGTGAATCATATGATACTGGCAACTATGGTTATACAACTATGGCTTTCATTGCTTCTATTGTAGTGTGTACTTCACAGCACATTGCATGTATATAAAAGTCAAATTTCCTTCAATTGTCTATATACCTTGTTTTGTTGAAAAAACAAAATATCTGTTTCTTTTAGCAATGTTGTAATTTGTCTATTATTACATGCTAATGATTTCCCCATTGCAACTATTTAGCTAGAAATTTTGCCTCCTTTTTAAGAACAGTTATTTCAGTTATGACCAAAGTTATTTACTTTATAGGTAGCTCGTGGTGACAATAGTGGTGGTGAAGCTATTCCAATGCTTTTGAGAATCCCTCGCTTTTTTGATCCTTGGGGTGGCTATGATATGATTGGCTTTGGGGACATTCTTTTTCCTGGTCTCCTAGTTGCATTTAGTTATAGGTATTGTTTCTCTTGGCATTTTTTTTCGTGGTCTCCTATTGATTGAAATTTATCATAGTTTCTTAGTTTCTATTCCTATGTACATTTGGCCATTTGGGTGAAAAATACAGACGTCTCAAGCAACTAAGACCACATGCATGTGCAGGTTTATGTTTATGTTGTTTATACATATGGGAAAGAAACATTTTGTTTGCTCTCACTGACAATCCAAATATTGAAATATGATCATGTATGTGTACGGATATAAAAATGAGTCTGACAAGTCAAATTTGTCAGCAAAAGAAAAAACAAAAAGTGGGAGGGAGTAGCAAATCAGCACTGAAAGCCACTCACTGAACATCTAAAATTTTTCAAAGCACTATTCTACTTTCATGCTTCTTGGAGCTTCTTGTAGCCTACTAAAATTGTAGACTTAACTATTTACAGGAAGTGCTCATTGATTTTAATCTACAAGGGTTTGATCTTCAGTTAAGAATTCTCAGAAAGTTGTTAGATATATTATTTAACCCATTTATGCAGCAACATGCCGATTTTCACAAAACTTGGCAGTTCAATCTCTTTTATGTATGAGCAGTGATTCTATTTGAGATCACCAAATTACCTTTCTTTCATGTATTTGATGACAGTATTTATAATGTCAATTCTATTAATTGTAAACTTGTGATAATTGTTTTCTAGGTATGATAGATCAAAGAAAAAGGGGATCTGGAATGGTTATTTTCTTTGGTTGATAATCGGATATGCTTTTGGTATGTATGTACATATTCTGAAGTTTATTTCTTTATATGGAAACCTTTCTCCTAAAAAAGGAATTTTGCCAGGACGTTTTGATTGTTAGTAAATTATTTGGTTTTCAAGTTTTCAACTCAAAATCTCCTCGTATCATATAACTCATTCTTTATTAACTCATTTCCATGTATAGTGTTGATTTTTACGAAGTAGATGGTTGAATGGCTAAGGTGGAATAGACACTTTTCTCTCTGTTGCTTTGCTTTGATTACTATTTTTTTTGACAATATTGACTCGTACGAGTCTAGATCTTCAATAATCTTTGCAACAATATATCAATTAGTTCTAACATGCATGAAGAAAGAATGAGAGAAATACACTCTGGGGAAAAGATTCTTCCAATGGCTTTTCCTCAGTTTCTTTGAAAGAAAATGTAGGGTGAAAAAGAGGCTGGCAAAAAGTTTCCCCAGCTGTATTCACACATGCTTTTATCCAAATTGGACAAAGCGATATTGTTCATGATTTTCACTTGGAAAATAAGGTCAAAGTAAGACTTGACTCAATTTTTTTTATTAAATCTATTTTATCAGTCATTTTATATAATGCTTAAACTTTCTTTCCCTCTTTTATTTTCTTTCAAGGAATAACAAACTAAGAAAATCTTTCGCTATTCATTTTCTCCAAATTTTTTCCTAGCTTGTTTCATTTCCCTAGGTATTTCCCTTTCCTGTAGAAACTAAGCTTGAATACTAACTCTTGTGAACTTTCTTATGACTGGTACTGTGGTACCTAATCATCCTTTTACACTTCACTTTTTATTTAAAATTGTGCAGGTATAATACGAAGAGTTGTTTTAAATAGAAAAATTCAAATTTTAAATAAAAACGAACTACTGCACATGAAACAGATTACTGCATAAATTGTAAAGACAACTGAGTTAGAAACTCACGAATTTCTTAAGTGTGAACAAGTTGCTACGTCCTTGAGTGTGAGTTTCACTTAGAGGCACCTCACTTAATGACAATATATAAAAAAAAGTAACCAAGAACTATTAATGACTACAAATAACTTAAAGTAAACTGGAGGTATTCAACAAAAGAATATAGATTCGTTGCTTTTGTTATGAAAATGTCAAAATGAGCAGAACAAGAAGGAAAGCATGTAATGGAAAATTCTGATTTTTTAACATGTCGAGGATCATGAGCAATTCTGGACACCAGGTGAAACTAAATCTTTAAAATCAACCCTTGTTTGCAAAACTAGAGGCTAAGGAAAACAGGGAGAACACAACAGTTTGACCTTCAATAATTGGTTCAATGAAAAAGTTGATCTAACAGAAAATCCATTTTTAAAAAGATCAATCAAAAGTTATAGCTTTGTTTTTTTTAATCTTTTTTAAATAAACAATTATTTTGCAAAAAAGTTCCTTGTACATGTGAGGTATTGGCCTGACTATTTGCATCCACATAGCATCACACATGTGCTTGGCACTACCTTGCCTCCTGTTTCATGCTTGAGTCGTGTAGTAGCCCACATTCTTTGCCCCTATGTATATGTTTCCATGTATTATATGCAAATGCGTATGGAGTTTCTTGATAGATTTATTTGTTGCCTACTCAAGACATGGGACTCAACAGAAAGAATAAGAAACTTAAGCAAATATTGATGTTGAAACATCCTCTCCCAAATTCAACTGTTTGCACACCAATCTTTGCCTTCACTAAATGCTGAATTTATTCTCACGACCTTTCTTTTACAGGTCTCTTTCTCACATATCTAGCTTTGTACCTGATGGATGGGCATGGCCAACCAGCCTTGTTATATTTGGTTCCTTGTACTTTAGGTAAATATTCATTGTACTATTATGTTACAAAATTAGTGTATTTTCTCGTAATTCAATTGTTAGCTAACTTATGGTGATTGTGCCCTCGTTTAGGACTTGCAATTATATTTGGTTGGTCGAGGGGAGAATTGAATGACTTGTGGAACTACAGCAAACCACAAGCAAACAACAATTCCATCGAAGCTTGTTGATCAAAGCTTGCAGCTATAATTTGACTAATTCCTCTCAGCAGTCATCGTTAAATTTCGTGACCTAGATTCAAGGAACAAAATGTAGTTAAGGTTATTTTGGACCCAAAGATTGGTTTTAAGCGACATTGATCCACTAATAGAACATGGCAGGTTTAGGCGAGAGGAAGGTTCAAAGTGCTTATAATACACATGAGGAGTCTGAATTAACCACCCTTTGTGAATCTACTTTTGTTGTTCAGTATTACTTGTATTGATCAATGTGGATGTCGGTGGTCGTTTGAATTCGGTTTATTCCATATACTTGTTTATTATATGTGGTTGTTTTGTATAAGATTATAGTTAAGCTGTCATATTCTGCACGATAGCAAATTGGTCCAAAAGAGTGCTAGATTCAACCCAAACTATGGGAGTTTCAAGAAAACAAGTTCAAGTTTGTATCATATATAGGCACAGAAGCTACTGAACTTGATACCTCTTATCTGTCTCTAATTTTAATCTGACTTATATTTTAAAGCCTTTTTTTTTTTGTTTTTTTGTTTTTTTGTTTTCTAGGAAATTTCAAAAATGGTAGCCCTTCTTTGGCAGCATCTGAAGCGGAATGGTGATTTACATGCTTCAATAGTCGAGTTAAATTATTTGACGTCCTTAACAATTCGTCTGTTTATCTTTTGCTTAATTGGTTCGTTCCAATATTGATAATTTTGGTTCGTTCCAATATTGATGTAAACTGAATAAACTGATAGAATTAGTTGAATTTTTAATTTCAATTTGGTTAATTTGAAATTTAGATTTATTCGGTTAAAAAATCGGTAGTTTTAGTTTTATTGGTTCGCATCTGATTTTAAAGTTTGTTATTCGATTAAATTGAAAAAATCAAAATTTTTAATCTGAATCTGATTAAATTCTAAGTAAACCCTAAAATCCCTAATCTCTTCGCTTGTGATATCTCCTCTCTCGTAGTCGCCACTCACGCTCTCCTCATGACTCATTCTTTATCCTCTCTTTGTTGCCCTTGCTGTTGAACACTGACCATGTCGGTCCGTCCTGATCATCCTTCTCTCCTCCCATCGTTGTCTCGTCGAACATACGAGACTATGACTCTGCATCTCCTTCGGTCCTCCCTCAGCTCGTCGTTGACCGATTCCACATCTCCGTCGGTCCTCCCTGTTTAGCTTGTTGGTGCAATTGTCCCTGTGTCAAGTTGACCATGTTGATCAAACAAACTTGGGTCTCAGATTTTGATATTTGATAATGTATTAAGGAGATTGCTTGGAGCAATTGTCCCTGAGTCAGACAAACACATTTAACTAAGGTTGAGTTGAGTCAGGCTGATATTTCAAGATTTGACAATAGATGGAGATTGCATATGTGATTGTCTATCTAGGAGATTATCGAACAAAAGTCAAGTAGGTCAAGGTTGACCGGATACTTGATTGAGAAGTCCTAACTGGAGGTTAGGCAAGGGCAAGTCCAACGGGAAGGTTGGC
>JBBPFQ011072632.1:0-10271 GCA_037974815.1 Kaempferia elegans | reverse complement strand
GACGGAAGGCGCATTCAAGTGCATGGAAGGCGCCTTCAGGGTGCACGGGAAGGCGCCTTCCGTCGCACTCACCCACGCGCGTCGCGCATGGAAAAAAACTTGAATTTTAGAGAATTGAACATAAGTGTCATTCAGAAGTCTGAACCAGCTCTTATTTGTTATAGCAGGGCTGAATTTTCATAAAGCGCAAGAGAGACAACAATAGTAAAACCAAAAGTACATGCACCATAACCCATAATTCACAGCACTTGTTAATAATGGTCAACTACAAGGATCCACCATGGTTTCAAATCTTGTCAGATACTGGGTATATACACCCAACATTTACCAGCTAGAGAAAACACCATCACCAAATCAACCACCCTTGACCAATGGTTATATATGTGCCAAGTAGCATATATAATTATGGTGATTGATGTGAATCTGGCACACTACCAAAGTACAGGACCTAACTGCCATATATTCCAGTTCTCTCATTTCAACTTCCCTTGACCTATTTTATCTCTAAAATTCTCAAAGATTTCTCTGAAAATCTGTTGTAATTGCAGTGAAAGCACTCAAAGGTCTCACATGTGCCAAACTAATAAATTATCAATGACATTGGAAGTGAAAACACTGACTATGCATCTACATTGAATATGAACTCGCAGAGGTGGTGTTTGTACTCCCAGGCGGACAAGTAGCTAAAGGATTTGTATGGTCTAACTAAGGTTTAAAATTTCGACCCATGCCGAGGTTTCGGTCCTAGATCGGATACAACTTCGGTATTGTGCCGATATATATATAATTTAAAAATAAGTCGTATATTAATTTAGTGTAACTTGACCGTATAAAATTTCTAATAAAAATATGTATTTCATATACTTAGGAAGTAAGAATTTAAAAGTAGGGAGAGATAAGTATGTTAATACTCATGGTTCTAAATCTCAAATCAAATTAATTCTTAGACAAAAAAAAATATTATCTATAATAATTATACAAATTAATCATAATTTATATATAACAATTATATAAATTATTTATTTATTAATTTAAATATTAATTTATATAATATATATTAAATTATATATATATATATAGTTTATATTGGATTCTAAAATCAAATTTATTTAAAATAATTAAATATTTTTTAATTTTTTTATAATTAAATTTTTTAAAATTATTTATAAAATTTAAAAATTATTTATAATTTTTTAAATTATTTTAAATATTTTTATCAAATTATAATCTATTTTAAATTTATAAAAATAATTTTAAATTTGATTTTAAATTATATAACTATATTTTTTTTACTTTATTTTTATATTTTAAATAAAAATTATAAAATTATATTATAATTATATCGATTGATTAACCATTTATTTAATTAATTTTAAATTTATAGGATATATAATTATAATTTATATAACAATTAATTAGGAATTAGAAATTATATATATAATTTAACGATTTAATAAAATCTAACTTTTTCTCTCAGTCGCGATTCCGCTTCTCCTCCTCTCCCCCTTTCACCGCATCTCCCCCTCACCGGCCACCATCGCAATTGCCACCACCGCCTCGTCATCGCCTCGCCCTAAACCCTAATCTTTCGCCCATGCTTTCTTTCAGATAAGTCTTCATCCTAATTCCTTCTTGCTTCTACTGCGCACACGTGACGCATGCAAAATTGTTGTGCATGTTGTGCCAGTGTCGGTGCCGTTTCAAAATAGTAAAAACCATCCATTTTGGGTGGCACAGCTCGAGATTTTATTCACGGGGTCTAACCATTCTAAATTGTTGAACAAATGACAAATGAAAAATTGAGAAGAATCTGAGAGTATTGTGAAGTTTAACTAGCAAGCACGAATGCAACCCATGTATTACAAGAGCACCATCGAAACAAGGTCAAGCAAGCCAAATACTAAGTCACTCATAGTTTGTGAAACACATCGCTTATTCAAAGTTTGATTGTCCCGTAAAAGGTGAATCCCAAATGGTAATGCTTTTAGGGTGTATTTCCTATTAGTAAAACGAAATGTAAATGGAAAAGAAAAAAAAAACATCTCCAACGGTACTCCCACCGTTTCCATAGGTAGAAAAAGAGAGGGATGAAAGATGGAGAAAAGATTGTCCAGATATCCGTTATGTTTCTTACATTCGATTAAAATGGAAAGCGATGTTTGCATGCGATGGAGCTCAAATCAATATTTAAAATTTATTCTTTTAAATTTATTTCTATTTTTTAACAAACAAAGTTTTCAAACATAAGTTTCATTCCCTCCAATGAAATTGTCTAACAGAAAACTCTAAATTCTTTCTTTCTTTCCAACGAAACTAAGAAGTAGAAAAATATTTCCCAATCCTTTTCCTATGATTTTCTCCCTACTTTCTTCCCTAGTTGTTCCTTCTCTCCTAGGGAGTTAAATTCTCAAAACAGGTTCATGTCCAACTGCTAGAGGTCTGGATGCCAACATGAACGACTTATTTCAAATGGGCATCTGCATTAGCACTTCCAAATACAAAATTTAAATCTTCTTGTGGACACTGAATTCCTAATTGAACCATGATCTATGAACTATAGTTGATCTTTAAAACTCATTAGGGAAGATTGATCTTAAATTTGCAACGTCAATCATGCATGTATTCTTCTTTTATTCTTTACCAACACGGCGGTCACAATATTACTAGTTCATGAAGTCTAAGGGGGTGTTTGGTTAGTAGGTTTGGAATGAGGGAATGGAATGATAGTAAAAGATAGTGTTTGGATTGTGGGTATGGAATCGACAATTTGGGAATGATTTTCAAAAAAAAGAAAAAAAATCAGATATACCGAATACAGACAAAAAAGACATTATGTAATAAGATGTGTATGGCAAGAGTTCAGGAAAAGAAATAATAGTTGAATCTCCGAAAGTTCTAAGAAGACTTGTTGCAACTAAAACATTATATATTATCCTATCCCCAGATATAGCTCCAAACATCCATAAAATAAATAGGCATAAGATAGAAATTGTTGTCCCAAAAAATGGAAGAAACATACCTGTACCAACTGAGTTACTTCAGATGCGATATGTGAATTTGCAGGGAACCTCAAAGTCAAGCAGAGAGCAATGCGAGGATCTACAGCAAAAGCAGTTCTTACATGTTCAATCCATTTATCTGACCCAATTTGAGTACGAGATATGTTATCTCTGTAGGAAAAAACATTGCAACAGATAAAAGATAATAGAAATTATGCTGCTTAAAAATTGCAAGGATGAAAGGAATTTAAAGACCTACTTTTTATTTAGGGGTTGTGCCCAGACTTCCAACCTATCACCTTCATGCTGGCAAAGCATTAGGAGCAGCTGTTTGCGCTTCTCTTTTCCTATAGAATAGTTATCCATATGTCCCCAAACAGGATGACATATATCTGTCTGTAAATCATGTGGAACACAGAATTTAAATCAAGCAATCTAACAAAATGAAAGGTTCAACACATAGCAAGTGGAAAATTATTCAAGTTGGGGCAATGAAAGCATTAAAAATGGCAGGACTGAATTTTTAGCTAGCACATACCATATTAGTCAATTCAGTATCGTTTGCCCTTCCTCTTGTTGATGAATCAATTGCAATACTATCTACTCGTTCATTTAAAAGATGGTGGACAAATAATGAAACAGATTGGGATTCACTCTGAGCATAACTCTTACTATTTGTTTCATACCATTCAGGTCCATAAGCAAACCAGCTAAGAGAAGCACTGCAACAATAAAATTAATGTTACCCAATTATACCAAATGAACATATAGCAAAAGGCTTACAAGAATTGTTTATAAAGAACCAGCCAGATAATTATAATTTTGGAGCTATTCATTAGATGATATCATATAGTACACCAATATATTATCATTTGATTAACTAGTACCAAACTATTAACCCTTGATCCATGGATCAGATACAGTTAGAGAACGAAGAAAAACCAAGCAAAAGTAACTGTTTTACAGCTAAAAGACAGTATTAAGTGTCATCAAATAGCAAAAGATAAGGGCAAAGTAAACAAAAGTCAAGTACATTCATACAAGTTCCATATTCCATCTGCTTATGCTACTTGAGGACAAACCTTTTGCATCAAGAATCAAGGATTATTTCCAGAGCCTCATATCCCCTAATGGCTTGTTCTAAGTATAAGTATGTGTTTGATTTTTTGTTTATCTGCATGGAGATTTCAAGCTTCAATCTAGCTTGTCAAATATTTCCATTTTTTTTTTGGATAAATTTGGTGTATCTTTGGATATAGGCTATTGATAGGGAAGAGTAAATTATTATCCTTAAGTTAAAATGGATCAAACTGTGGAATGGACAAGCAAAAAAAAAGGCTAGATCAGACAGGCAGAAGAGACAGCTCCTGAAAGGGAGCCTATCTACTGAAGACCCAGAAAGAGACAATATTGATACTTAAACGCATTTGACTCCACCTCTAAGGTGTGACATTGTTTTTTAAACTGCTATTTACAGTCTTCAACATCCAATCCCTTGCTAGCTACTAAAGAGAGCACATTTTTTAATAAAGATCTATTGCACTTCTACAAGAAATAAAAATTTTTACTAAAACATTATTCCTTTATTTCTTCATATACATAATTGTATAGTCTTTGGATTACACAACACAAGAGAACAATATTAGAAGAACACGGAAATATATTTACAATTCAACAAGCCATATGTTTCTGTATAGCAAAATTTTCACTTGATCAAGAAAATTTGATCACCTTCTAGTAACCTATTCGTCATTATTATAAAATAATGAAGAGTAAATGCAAACTACTTACCGGTAGACTCTGTCCTCCAATAACTGAAGCCCCAACTTAGAGTTCCGCAAATTTTTCTGTGACTGGCATAGACAAAATTTTAGTCCAAGGAGCATCGCAGTGAAGAACGTGCCAACAGCAGCAGGATGGCGAGAAAATTGAGAAGGAGATTTCATAGTCCCTTGCACCAGTCTGCTTAGAAGTAGAAGTTGCTCAATACTGTCATGTCGAACAACCTACCAACAATACCATCACACAACATAAATAAGACTTAAAGAACACAGAAAATCACATACCCATAGGAAGCTAGATTCTGTAATGCATGAAAATACAACAACAATGATGGTTTGAAAACTCATAAGATATATGGGACAGCATGCTTGTCCAAACAGTGCAATAGATGAATGGCATGACGACCACATGGTGCAATAACTGCATTCTGATTAATCACTTAGTACAGGGTTGTACATCAGTAATAACTAGAATTCTTCACTCTACATAACCCACATCACACCCTCATTTCTCCTCCAGGGAACTCTCAATATCTCTGATATTAACTCAATTCTCTGAGATCTTTTCTTAATTTCTTCCATGGACTTAAAAGTCAATATCAATGATCCCACATGGCAAGACGCCACACATTTAAAACATAGCATGGATGTGCATCCTGCAATTGTAGCACTACTAGGCGCACCAATTTCTTGCCAATTGTTACCCTACATCAACAACTACTGAAGATTTAAAAAAAATTGGCATTGATCCTTCAAGAATTTTTTGAGAATAAAAAAGCAGGCAACAATGTTGAGTTATGAAGTGTGATGAGATCGTCATCAAGCATCCCAAATCCCAACAACCCATAGCAAGCACAAGTTATAAGATGAGATCAAGAAAATTGAGTCAGAAGAAGTAATGTGCATCAAGTGTGAACTACAGTAGAGAATACGAGTGTGTGATCCTAACCTCATCAGTCAAGGGGGAAAAACATAGAGTTTCTAACCTCAAACCGATCAATAAAAAAGCCAAGCCAGAGTCTGTGTGCAATTAGCCCTTCCACTGGATCCTTCTCTGGTGGTGCTTGAGGTTCACCAGGAACAAGATGTGGCTGCAATTTTGCAGCAGGACCAGAATATCTCATCTCTGATGCAAACAAACCACGTTTTGTGTCTATAGTCCACAGCCATGCATCAACAAGCTCTGCAAGGACAAGAGCCCCCAAAGAAGGTGCAGAAACCAGCCATGTCCAGATAAAAATGCCAGTCTCCATTGCATCTGGAGTTGAAATGTAAGCAGGACACCAGCAAAGGAGGCGCAATAATTGTGAAAACCCTTCCATATTAACTTTAGAGTCAGAATCCTGACCATTATCAAAAAAACACATTAGTATGTGCGATGAAAAAAAGGTAATGACCAAGCACAGTAATAGCAAAAAATGTCTTGGATGAAATACCAAGTGCGATAGAAGTAGTGCAGTAGCCTGCGAACAAGTATCGCGAAATAATGTCTTATCAATTGGTAAACCTTTCTCAGCAACACCTACAAACTGCTGAAGTAGATGAACAAATTTTGAAAGAAGAATTTCGTTGAACGACTCTTTTTTAAGGTTTAACTGTGAAGATGGCATCCCATTCATAGATTGACCAAGACCGAGTCCCAGACCCACTGCTGACATGCCCAGACCTCCTATACTATCATATAGCCTTCTCATGCCTGCAATCTCTCCAGCATGGTTGCACTTAACTGTCGCACTCACTACAGCAATTGACAGAACTTCTAGAACAAAACCTTCAGAGAGCTCCTTTTTGGCTCCTGAAGCGGCAGCTGCAGCATATATAACAGAAGGGATATTTGCCGTCCTAATGCCATTCCAAGTATCATTCTTCCCTGTACAGATACGTATCTCTGACAAAAGAGATACAACGTCTGAGGCATGTTGTGTTCTCTGCAACGCATTTGGCTTGCATAGGTTTTCCTGACATTGTTATCATGAACATCAATATTTATAATAATAAACTGAATAAAAGTCACTAGGGAACAACAAGATTCAGTAGGAAAAAAATTAAACTAAAAAGGCCAGCAATAAATTGGCCTGCGCATTAAATATCAGTTACAATGAAGTTGATTGTAGTTTCAATTATTTTAAGGTCTATCCTACAATTGAGCATAGAAAAAAGATTTAAGTGTGTTGTTATTCTCCTAATGCCTAAGGTATACAAACTTAAAGTTCCTCAAAAACATAAAACAGGTCCACTACACAATGAGAATCAATTGCATACGTCCTAACTTAACATCTACGAGGAAATGAGTAATGCTAATAATGCATTTGGAATATAACTATTATTCTAAATCCAGTAACAGCATTCAATTTCAATTCCTTTTATTTAATCCTTTAACAGCACGTAAACATCTATCAAGGTTTCAATAATCTGTTCTTGAGAAAACCTGTAAAAGCCCCTGGGTAGTGCAGGGAGCAAAAGAAAGAGCAGTAGTGATCCATTCTCGAGCCGTCTTTTGGTACAAAGAACGAACTGTGGCAACCCAAGCAGGATCGTGAACATGAATAGATGGTAATTCATTATGACCTGAAAAGAGAAGCGAGTCCAAGCACGAGGAGTTCCACAATACCTGCAGATAATATAGCCAAGTTTCCAGAAAAAAAAAACACAATAAATGGGCATATTATTATGGATGATGCTAAATGGCCAGAATCTAACCAGCTTGAATGACATTTACTTAATTTTTAAGATTATTATTAAGGGTGTGTAAATAATATAATATTTTATAAGTCAGTTATATCCTTTTTCATCTTATTTTTATTTGATTTTCAAAAATAATACCTAATTAATTTTTATCAATAATATTAAATTAATTTTTTAACTAGTTTAATTATTTTTTTAATTAGATAAATTCATTTTCTGGCTGGCCAGCCAGATTTACCATATTATTATACCTAGACATTTAGAAGAAAACACGGACCTGGGGAAATTTTTCCTTCAACTGAGTTAACAAATTAACACTGATGTCACGGACATGCTCATCCCTTTGTGACAAATTTTTTATAAGATAGCACGTGTGACTAGAAAGAACTGATTCTCTTGTTTCAGCTTCTTTTCCAATATCAGATATTCTTTCCTCCTGAATAAGCAATAAAGATAGATCTTTAGAAGAATTGCCACTGTTTCATCAGGAAATTCAAAGTGACCAGCCCTCAAGGAAGGTAGTTAACCATGCAAACATTCAAACAATGGAATTGTACTGACATAATGACAGCTCCCACAACAAAAAGGAAAGGTAGTGATTGGCTGAAACATAAAAGTTTGGCTGCAAGTTTGCAACAAAAGAAATCGGAGGATAGTAATAAATGTTCCAAAAGAGATTCATAAATAATGTTTAAAGACTTCCCTCGATCGTTGCCTTTAACAATATCTAACTTGCCATTTATTGACCATGTACACAGTGTGAACCTTTCCTGACACTTTCATTTTCCAATAACCAGAGCAGATCTCTAAAACACTAGAAAATGTATATTAAAAAAAAAACAATTTTACAACACAACTAATTGGCAAAAGGATTATTGTAGATGCACTGGCTTAGGAGGGCACATCTAGAGAAACAAATTTCAAAAGTTTATGCAAATTCAGATACATTTGTGACTAGGAAAAACCAGGTGACATAATAAATATGAGAAAAAAACATTTTGACAAAATTATGAACAAATAGCAGAAAAGTAAATCTCATAAAATGATGCAGAGGCTTACCAGCCATGAAACTGCTGCTTCAAAAGCCCTATGCACTATTGCAGTCAAGCATTGAGATACAGCTGGCAGCAAGTTGGGTGTAAGCAGGTACTCAAACACACAGGTAAATGCACTTCTTAGTGTAGGTGATGAGGAATCAGTGTCAATTACACCACCATTACATCGAAACCGTATTATCTCCAAAAAAGTAACTGCAAGAAGGTATGTTGCCTTAACACCTGTAATTCAAAAAAGTGATCCATATTAGATTAGTTAAGATTGTAACAAACGACAAGCACCTTTTGACAAGGATAATGTTGAATAAGCTAGTTTTAAACAGAACATGAACAGTGGGGATTAAAAAGAAAATGGAAAATCATACGAAATACAAGTGGAATGGAAAATAATAAAAATTAGAACGTCATCATAACATAAAATTTGACTTGAACCTGAAATTGTGTTCATTGCTGCTACCTCTACACGTCCTCCTAATGCAGCACAAAGAGCAGCTCGCAGACCAACAGCATCTTTCTCATTACCACTGCCACGTCGACTCCCTGGATTGTGAAGTGCATTTAGTTCTAATTCATCTTCCAGCCATTTCACTGAACTAACAACCTGTAATCAAAATAAAATAAGATCATGAAAAGATCTGCAACACATATCATATGAAGGTCCAAAATAACAAAGAAAACTGTTGCTGATAAGTAATCCAGTAATAAATAACCAAGACACTTCACAGGTTCTATAAATACAAGTTGAATAGCTTGATTAATAAATTTAAAAAAAAAATGAGACCAAATGATTTAAATTAACTCACTAATGGTACATGGAGAGTTAAACAGCAACAAAGAAAGTCATACTCTACATGTATTAAAACTCATTTAAATGATCTAGGTGCCAGTAAGAATTAAAGATTGCAAAAAGTCAAATGGCAAGAAAAATCCCATATAGAGACCCAAATTTGAAACTTAGGATAAGAGGTCAAGTTGAATACGTGTCTTTTTGTAGTCCGCATACCATTCATTACAAGACTCAACCACAAATCATATGGGATAGGTCAACAAAAGTTGTTGTCAACCTCCAAAACATCGAAGCTCTGCTGCAAATAATCAAAATGGAATCAAAATGGGATATGCTAGGCATATGTACCATAGGAACCTTTATCAATATCATGACAAATTTTAAGGGTATGAGATATTTCATAGGTAAAATTATTAATCAATAGAATAGAATTTCTGCAAGCATGAATATCAAAATATTTTATTTCTATAATAAATATAATTTTACAGTATCCCAAATTCTTTCATTGTCTCACCAGTGGTGGTGTTCCTTTTGCAATTCGCTGAACAGCAATGGACCATTCCTCATTCCACATATAAGGCCCAGCTACAGCTTGAAGTGCTATGGCACTACTGCTTCCTTGAGCACTCAATGATGTTGATACTGGCTTTGATGAGATCTGAGTTGGTTGGATCGGAGGAGCTAAGCCAAACCAAACAATGTAGAACCATAGATTTCGGAATAGTTTTAAGAGAGAAGGCTCAACACTGGCAACAGGATCAAAATCAGTACAAATTTCTGCAACTGCAGGAAGTAAAGGCCCCATGAAATCAGCACCGCTCCTAAAAATACACAAGCAGAGCTGTCAAGGAACAAATAGTCAAACACAAGATAACACCTTAATATCTACCCAAAACTAGGAAGGTTCTGAAAAATGGTGTGATCTACGAATGACATTGCAAAGCCAGTGTTCAACATTACTGAA
>JBBPFQ011072097.1:0-10274 GCA_037974815.1 Kaempferia elegans | reverse complement strand
CTGAATACATAAAAATTAATTTCATATCAATTTAAGGTCATTTGGTTTATCAACTAATTTTACTCAAAATTGATTTTGATTTAAAAAAATACAAATCAGTCAACTTATTTGTTTAAAATTTTAAACATTTCACAGAGAGGAATTAATTTTACTGATAAACAAAATCAATCGATGGATGAAAATTGATTCGATTACCTTTTTTTTATCAATCGATTGATAAGGATAAAATAGAAAGTGGATACATAATTTAATTATTTTAAAATTATCTTATATAATTTAGTAATTTTGATATGTTACCTATGTAGTTTGTCAAACGTTGAAATTAATGATAAAAAGTGCATAACTTGGAGGAGTGGTGAAGGGAAATTAAATTATACATATAATATATTGACATTAAGCAAGTGTATGACATACCTAAGTTGAAATTAATTATAAAAAATAGATTTAAAATAATAATAATAATAATAATAATAAATTTTGAATACTCAAAGGAAAAAGAGGGAAAAAAGTCTATTCATCTGGACTCGAGCCAAACCGGCGACTGGAGCCGGGCCATAGTTCGAATTAGTTAGGTCAGTCCCTGATAGTAGTGGCATAATTTGATTAAAATTAAAAAAATCAATCGAACTCGACCCAATCGATTTTTTTTATTCAATTTTTTCAATTTTTCGATCCGTTTCAGTTTAATTTTTTTTTAATTGATTATTCAGTTCGGTTTAGCTTAAAAAAATTGAATAAACAAAATCAATCGTATTGTAGGTAGATTATATACTGTTTCTTACTTGTGGCAACTGGTTATCAATCGGATTGATAATCAATCAAATATAATGTTTAGTTCTTTGTGTCATATGACATGATAACATAAGAATTTCAATTGGCTAGTTGTCTGGTTTTCTAAAAAAATAATATAATAGCACAATCAAATTATATATTTACATATTTGACTATTGTTATATGATAATAAAATTTTAGTATTATTTTGTTTTATATCTTAGTTTTCATTTTAAATTGATACTCTTGTCTCTAAATTAATATTTTTAGTAGTACAATATCAATTTAATTCATTATATAAATCGTATATAACCGACCGTATAAATTGAACTAAATTAAAATAAAAATCGAATTGAACCGTAATAAAATGGTTTAATTTTGTATCAGATATTTTCAAAACTAAAACTGAAAAAATCAAACTGTAATAGAGTAAAATTAGATCAAACCGGCTGATGTCTACGTCTAAATTTTAGTAGCATAAAATTAATTTAATTTATTATATAAATCATATATAACCGATAATCGATAGTATAAATTGAATCATAATAAAATGAATTAATTTTGAATAGAGATTTTTAAAATCGAATTACAAAAAACGAACCGTAATGAATAAAACTAAACCAAACCAATGATACCCACCTTAGTCTCCGATGGCGTACTCTTTTACGACTTTGGTACCGCATAGAGAGTTCTGTACGGGAACTCATTTCCACCGCCAATGTCTCATTGCGCCGAATCATCTTTCACTAGCTAGGCGAGCTGGTGCGATCGGACGGCGGATGGTACTTGCCGCATATACTATTCTATGCATCATATGATTGATAAGATAAGCCGGAAGCTGCGTCCACTCAGAATAAATACCTCCCCGTTTCTCTCTCCGTGTGCTTGTTCCTTTCCTCAAAACTCTCCCTTTGGGATCCCTCGATTGCAAGATTTCGAGGCGATTTCCGTCAGCTTAAGGTTAGGGTTTCGATTCCCTGCTTCTTGTTGTTCCTGTCTACTTCTATATTATAGGCATGTTCATGGGATGGAGATTTATTTGCAGTCTTTCCAGTTTATCTCCTGCTTTAGGGTTCGTCGGGCGTTCCGAAGAGGAAAGGTGTCTTTTTTTCGTTGCGTGTTTGATTTGAATCCCGAAAGGTCTTCTTTGATCTCATGGTTGCTGTCTAGGGTTTTGATCCTTAGTTTTTAAAAAAATATATATTTTGTTTGGAATGCCAGAAGTTTTGTGACGATCTTTTGTCGTTGATTTGTATATTTTGGTGGCGAATATGAGAGTTGCTAGATCGTTTTGAACCCATGTTTGGCGTATAAACCTTTTTGGATTGTTACGACTTTATCTATCGTTCTGGTTCTGTTGTTCGTACGAATCTATAGAATATGTTACGATGTTATTGTCAAATTTGCCTTTTGTACTGGTAATTGTGCAAAGTTGTACTGAATCACGAAGTGTAGGTTTGTGTGATGGAGAAGGTAGTTCAATAGATGAAAATCATTGTTCTCAGTTAGTGGTGGTAATTCAGTTGATGTTCTGCTTAACTTGAAATTATCACATTTCTTTCTAGCATAATTTGATATGATTGAAGATTAATTAAACCTGTATCACAAACTGGTTAATTTGGTCTACACATTTGCATGTTCTACAGGTTAATTTGGTATATATATACTTTTGCATTTTTTACAGGTTAATTTGGTCTGTACATTTGCATGTTCTACTTGTCGTGCATCATATCACTATTGGATTTCATGTTTCAAAATGAGTCAAATTGGATTTTTTTTCATATTTTTGTTTGGTTTTGTTTAATATTGTCGGCTCTAATTCGAGTTCATGTTGTTGTGATGCAGGAGGGTTAGAAATGGACCATGATGAAACTGGATGCCAAGCCCCTGAATGCCCAATTCTTTGCATCAACAATTGTGGTTTTTTTGGAACTGCTGCCACCATGAACATGTGCTCCAAATGCCACAGGGAGATGATTCTTAAGCAGGAACGGGAGAAGCTGGCACAATCCTCAATTGATAGCTTTGTCAATGGCAGTGGTAGCGGGAAGGAGCCCATTGTGGTGGGCAATGCTGATGCATTTGTTAGCTCTGCTGAAGTAAAATCACTTAAGCTCCAACCATCGGATGCTTTGGGATCGAGTGAAGTTGGAGAAACAAAAATCAAGGAGGGTCCGAAGAAGTGCACAGCCTGCAAGAAACGCGTGGGTTTGACCGGATTTAATTGTCGGTGTGGAAACCTTTTCTGTGCTGTACATCGCTACTCAGACAAGCATGACTGCTCATTCAACTACCGAGAAGAGGCTCAAAATGCAATTGCCAAAGCAAACCCTGTTGTCAAGGCAGAAAAGCTCAATAAGATCTAAGGGCATACAATGAAGCTCGATCATCCCGGTTACAGTGAGATCTGCATACAGTGCCTTTTCTTTCAAGATGTCAGTCTTCTGTGTTGCTGTATGAATTGCTGGAGGAATGATGCAGTAGGGCATCCTCCTTGCACCCGCAAAAACTTATCTTTTTATTGGAAAGGGTTTGCATGTTGCATCTGGTGTGTGAGCTTTATGTTGTGCTGGTCTAGTAGACAAATATGTTCTCATCAAGTATGCCTCGGTTATAAAAGTTGCTAGCGCTGCTTCTAAATCGTATTTATGTTGGTAACAAGTCACAGTGACTGTATCGATGGTCCAAACTCATTACTTCCACACCTTATTGTTACTTTGGCAATGCCCGTTACAAACATTTAGGCTAATAATGTACTATATAACTTGTCATATTACAGTAACAACTTGGAGAACCACAGAGAGAAATGCAGTTCAATAGAAATAGTCAATTTATACACACATAATGTAGGAGTTAGGTATCGCAGTAAGCAATTGCTGGTCATGGGCGACGGCACTGCTGATAAACCAAACTCAGACTGTACAATGTACATAGGTTTTGTTATGATAAGTTGCTGGAGCATCAGTCAATAAGTTTAGAGCTCTGTCTTCAGCTGTTTTGAGTTTGGTGGTACTGCAATCAACGAGACATTGAGAGAAATGTAAGAAATTTATGAATCCAGTCTTTAAACTAGTTCATCGTGTTCATAGTTACATTTATTGATAAAGGCTCTATCCGTACATACACATCACCATTATTAATTAAGTTGTATTCGTCCAAATTATTTGATATCTGGTATAATAATCTTGATAAGCCTCTGCCTTCACATACATCATCATCGTTATTAATTCAGTTGTATTCATCGAGATTTGCTATCATAATCCCACCCCGCTTGCCACTGTGTAAGACTATTCAAAGGTTTGCACATCCTTGTGGTAAAGGATAAAGTTATTACTTTAACGGTCCTTGAGAACCGCCTCACACACACACACTTTAAAATGGAGTAAATCACCAGATCTTATTCAACCTTAGCCGAACGATCTTCCTAGACAAGAGGCATTGGTCACTAATTTACATCAAAAATAAAATAAAATAAAATAATTAACCAGATTAGGTAATGTTGAGCCTGAGGTGACCGGCCCGGCCCGACCCTACGGCTACGAAAGTTTTTCACCGGCCACCAGGGTAAATCAGGAAGCACTCACGGCAGACAGCCCAGAAGTCCAACATCCCTTAGTTGTGAGTTTTATTTGGAGGAAATATCTTTACAAATGTGTCATAGCTGAGAATCAGACCGTGGATTCCTAAGAGACAACTGAGCGCTCTTACTACTGCACTATAACCCCGACGCCACTAGTTTACACATAAGCACCAAGAAGGATTAGTCCTTCAATTGAAAAGTTAGGATAACCTGTTATGTCATATCATTATTATAAAAATCATAAAATGAAATTCAACATTAAAAAAGAGGAGGATGTTATTCAGATGCATGAAAATTAGTCTCTGAAATTTCTCTCTCAGATCTACTTCTCAATGGTGATATTAAGGAATATGTTATTAGCACTACTACTATCAAGATGCAATTATCGAAGAGGAGAAGAAACAATAGATTAGCTTGGCCTATACATGCATACAGCGACTTCCATAGTTAAACAAGATAGACCCATTAGAATTGCAGCATAAAAAGCATAGAGGACGAAAACGAAAAAAACTTACTTTCATACTTAAAAAATTTAGTGAGCATTGGCAGGATAAGGTGCTTATGGTTTGACTGAAATGTGTTTGACTCCCATAGTCAAGCCTTATAGTTTCTTATGACGAGTAAGAATTTATGGACATCTAACGACAACCAGATTCTACTTTTAATGCATTATGGATCAAAAGGGTAATTGCATTGGATATATTCAGCCTTGGTTTCTAGTTTGAAAATGTAAGATGATTGACAGACTCGCAACTGGTAGCCCACCTTTCACAATTTCCACAATGCGTGACTTGTTCTATCCTTAGGACTATTCATACAGCTGGCTCCATACCAAACCAACCAACATTGTAGGCGTCCTAGTACCCTTGAATGAAGAAAAACCACTATTAATTTTTAACTTTGATGAGAGTTGAAACGAAATTGAACCAGCATTGTCAATGCTGCTACCCACACGATTGGAGAAAAATGAGACCAAGAGGATATATGTAGCGCTGTGGCTGTTGAACATATGTAGGAATAGAAGAAGAATATGGATTTCACAGGCTAGAATGCTTTTCTTCCTTATATGTTTCTTTTGAACAGAATAAAACTTGATGACACCGTCTCTTTTATCTGCTAGCCAAGAAAGTGAGAGATAACAAACACGGACAGTTGTACAAAGTGATGTGGGAAGCATGGGGACCATAGGGACCAGATTTAATAAGGGACCAGTGGAAACTAAATTAAACATGAGAAGAGAGCTTCGTTGGCTCAAGCAATCATTTATGGCTTTGGGACCGCCAATGCCACCTGATTGAGACAGGTGCTTTCAAAATCCACAAGAAAATAGAGCGTTGCTCTGTCCTCCTTAAAACTTATTCATTGAACTCAGAATCCGCTACGCCATTTTTTAAACCACAAATTCTACAGATCTACGCTAAGGATGCTTGGGTGGATAATCAATTGTTCATGAGCCATGTCTAATTTTATGAGATTTCTCCTATGTTTTAGTCCAATTAAATCAAGAGTGAATGGGTTAGTAAGACCTTGCATTAAAAATGACTAACAGGTGAGGTACGTTGGCATTACCTGAATTGGCAAGATCATAAAGAAAGAGGGAAGTAGTAGGGTTGGGTAGGAGTTGGGAATGGGCTGCGGCATCCCTCTCCCAAGTCGTTGGAGATTGCTGAGGCTGAAGCTGAGGTGGCACAAGATCGATGTGCCAGAATTGCGGCACCAGTAGCCGTCTGGTTGCTTCTGCAGTAGCGTCGGTCGGCCACAATGAGGGATCCACGACCACTCCCCCTGGGCCGTTTCGCACAGTTACAGGTCCACACTGCAATGAATGGCCAAGTGATCACATTTTCCATGTAGGACGTAGACACATTTTCCATGAAGTACGCAGGTATTTTATTGTAAAGAAAGAAGAGTGTATTCCTAATGCCTACGTATGTATCACAAATGAGTTGCGGTGAATAGAATTCAGTGAGAGGTATCATTGAGCAGACAACAAAGGGAAGTTACCTCCGCTGATAAATAGCTGTCAAGGCTACTAAAGTCGATCCTCGGGTTGACCGCTGCCAGTCTCATTGATAGGAACTGAGAAGCACAGTGGAGAAATCGACAATGTTACTTAGAAATATAATCTTAAAGAAAAGGGCAGTTAATTTCAGGGATCTAAGAGAATTTTAGATAACGCCGTGACTGACATTATTGATTGCTCACCTCTACTTGCCTTTGGAGGGCCTGAACGTGGTTGATGATTTCATCTAGCACTAAAGCCGTACCTGTTATCTGCGATCACATGAACCAGACGTGAGCCAATTTCAAGTACCTTGAAACTTTAATTATAGTAACAAAGGTGAAGTTGCTGGTCAAAATAATTAGTAGTTTGATTGCCAAGAAAAAGATGGATTGGTTTATCTATGCTTAAGGAAATGTATTGAACTAGCTTTTGAGTTGGATGATGTTACTGGTCTGTGACAAAATGAGAAATGTATTGAACTAGCTTTTGTTGAAGATGATATTACTGGTCTGTGACAAATGAGAGTACTGATTGTATCAGTCATATCTACTAGCAATAGGATGAACTTTTTTCAAGGCACGAAAAGGACAATGGAGTAGCCAAATTTCTGTGAACTTTCTTCTAAGACAGTGAGCCTGATCTTTGGATTAATTACCCTTATCCAGAGGGTTGGTTTGCTAACTGCTGGTCTGAGCAGATAACTACATACAGCTAATTAAAGGCCGCATTTAGACCCACCTGCCATAGCTACTCCATTCCTTCACCATACTCCCAATCTCCAACAATTCCAACACGCAACTAATTAAAGGTCACATTGTAATTTCATGGCCGCTGCAAATCAACTTGCAGCACAGCAGGGATTAAGATTAACAAATTATAGTAATAGGAAGTTTAATATGTTCAACTTAACGTGTCTAAAAATTCAAAATGGTATAATTTTGTAAAAATATTACCACGATATAACAAATTTAAAAGTTAACATATTTGATTAGGGAATTAAATAATGTAAATTCATGTCGGGAGTATTTCCCAATTTACCCTAGTGGTAAGTGAGAAATTTCTGTGAGACCGGGCCAGCCACCTCCCGAGATAATCAATGAGGCTAATTGAGTTAATCGTTTTGCCCTCGGAGCTATGGTGCAGCGGTAAGAGCGCTCAGTTGTCTCACAGGCACTCACAGTTCGATTCCCAGATACAGCACATTTATAGGGATTTTTCCTTCAAATGAGACTCGCAACTAAGGGATACTTGGCTTCTGGGCCGCCCGCCACGAGTGCTTCCTGATTTACCCTAATGGCCGTGGGAAACTTCAGTGGGGTTGGGCCGACAACCTCTAGAGATAGTCAATGAGACTAATGGGTTAATTATTTAAAAAAAAAAACTAGTATTTTTGAAAAACTAAAAAATATCTAAAAGTCATTTTCCAATAAAGGAAAAAATGTGATTTTTAAAAAAATAAAAAGGAAAATCGCTTAAACCAAACGCATATAAGGTTTTTTTTAAAAAAAATATTAATCATTTATAATTGTGAAAGGCATATTTTGGCAAAAGACTAGATAAAAACCCAAAAGTGATTGTTGTAAAAAAGCAAAATTTTCATCTTTCCATTGTCCTTGTGCTTTATTCTCCAATTGAAATAACTTACATAAATCGATCACGCAACCAATGAACACATATTAGCAATTCCTATTTTTCTGGTTTGATTCCATTGATTCTCCCCTATTTTCCACCCTTTTACCCCAGGCAAGAGCTAGAAGAATCCAAGTAGGAGGGCCCAAAGTAAAAGTAAGACAAGGTTACTTGCAAAAAGAGCCCGACACATTGTTTGGTAAGCCTAACCACATCCGAGTCCGAGTCATTAAGCACCAGGGAATCCCCTCTCCCACTGCCTGCCTCATCTTTTTTTTTACCTTTTTTTCTAGAAAGTAAACTTTTGTGCAGATTTCACTTTTACATTTTTTTAAATTTATAATCAAGAACGAGGTAACTTAAAGAGTTTGTATAAATCACAAGAAGTGTCAATTAAGTAATCAAGTAATTATAACTACCAAATCAAAAAATGTTGGAGAAATTCACCAACCTTACTGCATCCAGGGACCAGTTCTTGCAGCAGCTTCATCCGCGCATTAATTTTTTCCCTTCGCGCCTACAATAATTAAAGCAAGGTTAGAAATTTAGGGTAATTATTAATGAATCATTAAGATAGTAATTAAGCAGCAGTACCCTTTCCGCCAAGCTGTGGTTATCCGTGGCTTGTCCTCGGCGAGCGCGGACGTGAACATACGGGAGCTTATCGCCGTCGGTATTCGCCTCCGCCCTCTTACTCTTCTTAGCTGTGACCTTTGCCTGTGATTTGAAGGAAAGGCTTAGACGAACGTCGCACTGCCCTCGGACTCTCGGAGAAAGCGGAAAGTTACATTTTCGCAAAAGGAAACCCTAGCGAGGTCGCCCCCTTACCTTACTCCTGCCGGAGTCCTTCCTTTTCGCCGGCCCGGTAGGGATCGGATCTAGCGGCGGGGAATCGGAATCCTGCGGCTCAGCTTTGAGCATTCCGGAGCTGGACGCCGGGGATCCTTCGGCGGCGAAGACGGAGAATCGGGCGGCGCGATCCACAAGGGTTGCGTTGGAGGGGAAGGTGGGGGAGCAGTCCAAGGGCAGGTGGAAGGACCGATGAACATGGTGCTCGCCTAGTCGGATCCGCGAGGCAAGGGACTCGGGTGCACCCGAGTCATGAAGGAGCTCCACGGCCTGGTTGGCCGGCAGGCCGAGGAGCGCAGTGAAGGAGCCTCCGCCGGTGGGAGCCGCAGTGCCGTCGAAGCTGCTGGGGTGGATCAGGCTCTGGATCTCCTCCTCGAATCGGAGCGTCTCGGCGATCTCCGGCGAGTACTCACCGGAATTCTCGATTCCGACGCCGGAACTACGCGGTGGCTCCATCTTCCGCCTCGAACCGTGAACTGCCCCAGTTCGCTGAATTGCCTGCGAAATGCCACCGGAAATGAGTGGATCGAGCCGATAGCGAATCCCCAAAACGGCGAATGCAAGCGGCGGCCGGAGGGTATCGAAGCGGGAAGAGAGGAAACGATAAGGCAAACGTCGTCAAGTGGGCGTAATTGATTTATAAAGATCTCTTCCAATAGCTTAACGGAAAGGAACGGCCGTCCTCGGTAAGGGCCGATCACTGAAAGTGGCAGAACGGGGGTTTGGGTGGTAGGATTACCGCTATTTAAAAAAAATTATAATCATTTTGATTAAGTAAATAAGTATTGCAGGAAAATTAAAAAAAAAGTGTTTTCTTTCTGGCTACTCAAGGTTTACACAGAGAGAGATCAGGCTACAGCATGTCTTTAATCGTGGCCTCGACACGTCGCTCTCGTTCCGTAGACGGTAGGCGAATTTTGACTGTTCCACTAGGTCCATCCAGATTCGGAAACGCGATGATCGAACACGCCGAAGCCAGACACGCGTCGAACACTTAGCAGGCAATAACAGATCGATGAGCCCATGGAGTAGGACCAATGGGCTTTGTCAATCGCGGACCAATGGGCATCTGTTGGGTCAGTGGATGACTGAGAAGAGTCCAGGGAAAAATTAAAAAGTGGAGGACACAGCGGTTAGGGTGCATCAGAGAGTCTAAGAAAGTGTCACAATCAATATACGTAGAATCACAATTCTACACCGGATCAATTTAGGGTTAAAATCGGATTAGTCAGGATCGGATTGTAGAATCATATAATCCTATCAAAAAATCATTAAAATTTCATAATACATGATTAATGATTAGAAAAACAGTTCGGATCATCTGGACCAGGGATCCCTGGTCCATCCCTAGTCCAGAGATTCCGGACCATTAGATGAGCTATCGCTCGGATCCAACGGTCCAAATCAATCTGACTGTGGTATGATGAGTACTGATCTGGA
>JBBPFQ011071992.1:0-10274 GCA_037974815.1 Kaempferia elegans | reverse complement strand
GGCGATTTCTTTCCATGCTGGGCTGTCTATATATGGGCCGCTCATCATTGCGCCTGCCACGTGTCCCCTTTTGATACATGCATTAGCTCACCAAGAATATTCCTTGACATTCCGTTGGGCTAGGCGACAAAGGACTTTTGTCTTATTGTGCCGATCGGACTGCGGGTTCCCCGTGGGCCTTGTCTTCACATGCCGATCGAGCGGTGACCTTGGCGATTTGAGTCACCGACTGGCCCGCTGCACATTTCAGGAGGTAATTCTCCAATCTCTGCTGAATTGCTGGGGCCCTTTGAGTATAATGTATCCGATCGGGCGTTTTGTCTGGCCGGGCGGAGAGTACGATCGGCCCTTCGACTCAGTCGGATTAAATGAGAGCTTATTTGGCCTCTTTGTTGACCTAGGTGACCTGACATCTATTCTAACTTTAGGGATGACATTTCTTCGCCGTTGACCGGCCCTTGACGCCCGAATCTGATCTTGTCTGGTAGGCGGTCGGCCGGACCCCGGGTAGCACTCTACACAATCGGACAATAAGAAAACTGATGTGGAGCTCGAATGCACTCAGTTCTGCAGGTAAGGTGAACTTTAGCACTCGACACCGCTCTAATAAGGGTAGTATAATGGTGGGGACACTTGGCGGCACCCGGAAACTATGGACAATAAATAGGCAGACAGCGTTAGCAACCAAACAGGAGTCGCCGCTCCGTGTTTGGTCCTCCGACACTTAAGTTAGCTTCCCAACGATTAAGAAGTGTATTCTGAAAAGAGAGAATGAAGAGAATTTGTGTATGCGTGCGCATCAAAAGGCTACCTGAGGCCCTTTCCCCAAGGCCTATTTATAAGGGGAAAAGATCTCTAACAGCTGTTGAAAGGAACTACACTTCTACCTCCAACAAGCATATAAGAGATTATTCATAAAACTAAGAACTCATTTGCACAGACAAAGCATTTCTTCTCATCAACATATAATCCATCCACATTTGATTTTTATACTTTAAACGAAAACAAAGAATGATCGAAACTCATATCCACATTTGGAAGTACAATTAACAAATTTATTTCTAGCAACCCGTGCAAAACTCTGAACAGCGTGTGTATTCCTTCAACTCAACTCCCCGGCTGCTTCGCCTCCACGTCCTCGATCACCATGTCGGAAGCTACATTAGATCCTGTATTGAAAAATGGTGAGTTCACAACTCAGCAAGTGCAAACCAAGTTTAAATAGAAATGAATTTGCTATAACAAGCAATCACTGGACCAAATCATACTGAACCAATTCTTAAAGTAAATCATAACTTGTAAACAGGTAACCAGTTATTGACACAATGGCATTCCTCACTCAGTAGCAATCAAGAAACATAGCAATTAGGTAATAGGTCATTGGTTCTTTGGTATTCCTTAACACAGTAGCAGCCAACAAAACAAGGTATAGCAATAAGGTCGGTATAAGTCATGATGGCATAGGAATCCTGTATAACCGAATTCTCAAACCCCACAAGTTCAAATCGAATTCAGCACTACAATAGCATACCAGTGTTTACTCAAAATTGGAATCGGTAGTAATCAAAAGAGCATAGCAGTAGGCGGCAAAACCAAATGAGCATAGGAATTAAGTACAACAGCCCCAAAACATGAAATTCGGTTACACATTAAGTGCTACAAAATAGACTCTTGCTCAATAAATCTTTAAACCAGAAGCTACAAGGAAGTAACAGCAAGCATATATTGGTTACCTTATCCCAAACAGAAGTCAACACCAGCAATTGCTGAGATCTATTTCAACTAAATTACAAACTATATGCTACTTCTCCAGCACAACTTAAGACAAGGAAAACATTAAAACAAATAGTACAGCATTACCTCAGTTTTAACATGCAGTTCTAACCAGTTAAAGGGAATAAACTACCCTTGATTTTTAGCTCAGTTAATCACAATCGTAAATCTTACATATCCATTAAGTAACCATGTTCCCTTATCATTAGTTGTAGTACATGCATTTGTTTCACTCAATTTACTCTTATCTATTTAGAATAAGTATTGTGCATCGGTGGTAACCATATTTAGAGAACATTTCCTCAGTTCTTATCCACATCTCGTTGGGAGGTACCTCCTAGGAGAACATGAATCTATTTTCCATAATCCTTTCCAGTCTTTAACTTTCATGGTTGGAAAGGCCCTCCCTGAAGCTCATCCCAAGGCACCTTTCCCGTACTGTTACCACTCATACTCATATTTATCCAAATAGTTACTTAGAAATAACCATTACATAATGAAGAGAAATCCTTAAAACAATCCCCTAAGTACATCATGAAAGAACTCATATTCAATTACATTTCATAAGTGCGCAAAAGAAGAAAGCATCTTATATCACTTTACAGATTATCATGCATAACCATTTACTGTAAAAAGCTTGTGGTATCCCAAAACTCATGCTAGAAACATGCATAACCATTTACTGCAACTATCCAGAACTCATGCTTGAAATAGAAACATGCATAGAAACTCAAGCTTGAAATATCCAGAACTCTTGCTAGAAACATGCACAACAATTTACTGCAACTATCCAAAACTCATGCTTGAAATAGAAACATGCAAAGAAACTCATGCTTGACATATCCATAACTCATGCTAGAGCTGCAATTTAGTTTAACTATTTTCTTTAGTTATCTACACCGATTTCTGGATCTCTAAAAGACCAAGCAAACCTAAAAGCTAACAATTCATGAAACACCCATATTCAAATACAAATCTTCGGTACATAATAGAAAATTTGCAACTCCTAAACCTACCATATTTGTATTTAGCATATTTACTTATCCCATTTACAAAGAAAGAAGCAGAATTTCACAAGCCTTAACGCAATCAGAAACCGAAAGCGCGACACCATAGAAACCCCTATCAAGTGTTTCGGTCACCCTATCCCTTCACAACCCTAAATCCACATACCTCAACTCAAATCATGGTAGGAAAACCGACGGGAATCCCCTTTTTCATTCCAGAACAACCTCAAACCCCTTTTGAATGCATAGCACAATCACACCTTCCATATCTAAACAAGGAAGCTACTTGCCTTTCATTTCCAAAGGGATTGCGATCCTCCTTCACTGGAACCCGTCCTCGCCGTCAAGCCCCACTGAATTTCTGCCCCCTCTTCTGCGAAATCCGGCGCGAGGTTAGCGAGAGGAACTATCGCAAAACTCCATGTCTTCGGCCGAGCAAATAAAAAGAAAAATGGGTAGGGCTTTTTACCTAGTTAACCTATTTATTTCCAAGCCTAACCCGAACCATTACCTCCCAACAAAGTCGAGGCTCCTAATTGAAACCTTTTAAGGCCTAATAGTTTATCTCGAAATACATTGGAAAATTTACTGTCCTTATATCATCAACCTTGATCATCTTGGTTATCCATTTACGTTTAATAAATTCCTAATTTAGACTTTACCGGTTAAGTGAACCTTACAACTGTGGACACGTGGCGATTTTTTTCCATGCTGGGCTGTCTATATATGGGTCGCTCATCATTGTGCCTGCCAAGTGCCCCCTTTTGATAGGTGCATTAGCTGACCAGGAATATTCCCTGACATTCGGTTGGGCTAGGCAACAAAGGACTTTTGTCTTATTGTACCGATCGGACTGCGGGTTCCCCGTGGGCCTTGTCTTCACATGACGATCGAGCGGTGACCATGGCGATTTGAGTCGCCGACCGGCCCGCTGCACATTTCAAGAGGTAATTCTCTAATCTTTGCTGAATTGTTGGGGCCCTTTGAGTATAATGTATCCGATCGGGCATTCTATTTGGTTGGACGGAGAGTACAACCGGCCCTTCAACTCAGTCGGATTAAATGGGAGCTTATTTGGCCTCTTTGTTGACCTAGGTGACCTGATATCTATTCTGACTTTAGGGATGACATGTCTTCGTCGTTGACCGACCCTTGATGCCCGGATTAATTTTCAATTGTTATTTATATCTAACTTAAGCATATTGTCACACATCAAAAAGGTGGAGATTGTAGGTGCAATCATAATTTTGATATGTGTCAAAGAGTTTAAGTTAGGCTTTCATATTGTTTTGATATTTATTTGAGTCATGCAGGACTTGGTGAAACACATGAGAAACTTAGTGCGGTCAAAATTGGAAATCTCATTCTAAGTGATTGGGTCCTTGAATCGATGAAGGATGGTGCATCTGAGGGACCGCCGATCAAGGAGTAACAGAGTGGAGCCGATGGAAGCAGACTTCAAGACAACACGAAGGACGACATGGAGAGGAGCCGCGGGCTCAAGTGCATCTGAGGGACAAAAGCTGAGGAAGAGGGCTTCAGAGGGCGACTCTAAAAATGATGAGTGTGAGTGATTGTAAGGTATCAGTCGATTGGTATGGAGACCAATCGCCTAATACCAATTCATGAAAGTCACAGAATGGTTATGCGACTGGTATGGAGACCAATCGCCTAATCCCAATTCATGAAAGTCACATAATGGTTATGTGCTCGACGAGTTTAAAGACTAGTGGACAAGCAATGACACCGTTGGCAACCGTTGGATAGATTCACGGATTCTGTAGTGATTGTTGGGTGTGTCCAACGGCTAACACCAGTCGACTGGTGCATTAACTAGTCGACTGGTGTCAAGATGAGTTGACTTTGTGTTCAACTCTTTCCTCTTATTTAAAGGATGCTTGAGGAATGAAGGAGGTTACTAATTCTTGTTGAAAAACTCCTAAGTCATTCCCTTAAGCTTCTAAGCTAATTCCCATCCACCTAAATTTAAATTTCATCTTGTAAGATGAAGAGTTCTTTGTGAGAGGCACTCCACTGAGAAGGAGAATCTTAGTGGAAGCTTGATCGAGTGTGTGGACTCCTAGATTAGTTACCTTTTCGGTAGAGACCAAGTAAATCAAGGAGTTAGTATTTCTTTTATTCTCTTTACTTTGCTTAAGTTTTTATTTATTTTAGTATTTCCGCTTATGCAATGCAACTAACGAATTGTAGAAAGAAGTAATTTGGGGTTTGATGTTATTCAACCCCACCCCCCCCTCATCCTAACCATCCAATGATCTTCAACACTTTCTTCTTCTTGAAAACCTTCCAGATGTGGAGAAACCTATTACCACAAACTCATGACAATACAATAACAAAAATGAATATGATTTACAAATTAAAGCAAAACACCTTTACAAGATGAGAACTTCGCTTAGATCATTGTTGGTAGGTTTGGAATGCCTCTTGTTGGTCTAGAAATACACCAACACTTTGCTCTCAAACCTCCAAGAACCGACACCCAAAATCTACTCAAGAACATTATTTTATAGCCTTCAAGTCGGGGCTAATTTCCTCCTATTAGTCAAGTGATTTTACTCATAAGTTGATTTATATATCGAATCCAACTGTTTAAATCTATAGAATGGCTCTTTCTTGACCTATTTGACCATCATCAGTTGATTGATGAAACTCATCAATCGACTAATTCCATTAGTCAAGTCTAACAACCAAATCAACTTACTTCTATTTGGTTTTGATTGTCATCAATCGATCAATACAATTTATCAGTCAATTAAAGCCATCAATTGAGTCTCATAAATGAATTGAATTGCTTCTGTTCAGTTTTAATTATTATAAATCGATTGATGCATCTCATCAGTGAACTAATGTCATCAATTGTATCTAACAACCAAATTGACTTGCTTGTGTTCGATTTTAAAAGCCATCAATCAACTGATCAAATCTATCAATCGAATGATATTTGAGTTTTACAAACATAGATCTTTGAACGTGCTCTATTTCATAATTAAAATTGTCTCATTCTAATATTCGAGTCAAAAGTTATGGCTTTCATAAGTTTACTCTGTCAGAACTTCCATGTTACCTAGCATTCAATCAATCTTGACCGACCGATACTTGATGCCCCATCGCTAAGTTTCTGGTCACCCATGACCCATTTACGCTTTTCGTCTATTGCCAAGTGTCTGGTCCTCCATGATCCACTAAGACTTCCAGTAGGACCCTTGCGGTGGGCAAGAGGAGGTCGATATGTCTGCAATTCAAAATTAAAACCTTTCTTTGACTAATTAAGCTAAACTAAACACAATTATAAAAATAAATAAAACAAAAAGTGAAAGAGTACGAAACGCGACAGTTTACTTGCTTTCACAATCAACGGATTGATACTCCAAGGCAGTAGAAGTTCAAATCAAAATCTCCTTTGTTGGAGGTAGAGAAGCCTCGTACATAGAATTTACAGCTCAGAAAAGAAATAGCTCGAATACAATGATTACTGAATGTTTAGTGTCTTTATAAAGATGAACCAGAGCTCTATTTATAGCTCTGGAGAAAATCTGGTCGTTGGGGTTCCGGGCGCCCCCACATAGGCGCCAACGGGTATCTTCATAATGGCTCTGTGAAGATAACTGAATAAGGTTTTATCCAGTTTCGGGCGCTCGGACCAGGTTTGGGAGGCTTAATGCGCCGACTGGATAAAGTCTTATGTAGGTCCAGGTGCCCAGAATGTGCTGACTTGGCACCAAGCACAACTTCTCTATAGTGCGGACCACCGAGGCTCCTGGGTGGTTCGGGCTTCCCGAACTCGAGATAGTCAACTTCGCATTGACTTTCATCCGGACTGATCTTGGTCGCCTTCTTTCCCTTGGGTGATGTCGGACATTTTGAATAGGGCTCACTCGAACCCATTTTTCGTTCTATCTTGAGCGAGCTTCCCCCCTGGCTTCTCATCCTGCACACCGCCATGCACGTCCTTCTCTCTACGTTGGTGTACTCTTCCGCAGCATCTCATCCCTTAGTTGTGCAGAACCTGTCGACTCTCTTCCATGCCATCCTTCTTGTCCGTCACGTCTTTTGCTCAATTTCTTATGTTCCTAAGCTCTACACACTTAGACACAAGGTTAAATAACCACAAGAACTAACCTAACTAGTTGATCACATCAAAATAAACTTGGGGCATCAACAATCTACCATTTTTTGATGTGAGCAACCTAAGTTAAGTTAAGGTAAACTAAGCAAAAATTTAACAACTAAACCCCTAGACTTAAGCATTCTCTCTATTTGATCACATTAAAATATTGAGGGTATAACTATGGAAATAAAAAACAATCTTATAAACTTTTTCCAACAATTTTTAATATTTATTAATTTAAGATTTGAAAAAGTGTGTTATACTTAGATAATTAGGAAAAATATAATTCGAGGCCAAAAAATTATGATAAATTTTCTAAGTGTTGGTAACAATAAATCCACAAACAAAATTTTTGTTTAAAAAAAATTAATTTTTAACTATTTTTAATATTAAAAACTATTATTTTTAAAGAATAATCATTTTTTGTTAAAAAATTTTAAAACATTTACTGATAATGCATACTTCTGTTTTCCAACTCATATAAAAAAATATGGAGCAGAAATCAATCAGAAAGTTTATGAAAAATTATTTTGAATTAAAGATAAAAATTTACAAAAAAAAATTTTAAAAATATATTTTGAGTACCAAAAATATTGCTAATTTTTTAAGATGTGTAAAAGAAATACTTGATCAAAAGACAATTTTAAATTTTTAAAAATAAAATTTAAAGAATTTTTAAATTTAAAAATATAATTTTTATTGAAAATTTCATAAAATATAATATAACATTAAAAAATTTTAAAAAAAATTTCTTAAGATAATACTTCTATTTTTCATAAAAAAAAAATTTAGAAATAAACTATTAATAAAATATCCATGAATATAATTTTGAAATAAAGTTAAATTTAAAAAGGACATGATTTTGTAATTAAAAACATTTAAATTAAAGAATTTAAGCTAAAACTAATTTGAAACCCAAAATAAGTTCCTTCCGACAGGGTTAACCATATATTTATTAGGAACATATTTCTGAGATATATTTCTAATTTCCCCTTGTGATATTTGTAATATCAATTTAATCCAGAATATTGAGAATATCTACTCCTATTTTAACATGCATAGTTTTTTTCTAATAGTTCTATTTTTTTCTTTTAATTTCTGATTTTCTAATTTTAACTTATCATAGTCGTCTAGCAGGCAAGATTTTGCTAAAGTTGTTTTTATTTGATTATTTTCAATTTCTAGCTAAGTCATGTCTTTTGTTAGCATTTTAATAAACCTAAAAGACTGATCAGGAGTTAAAGCACGCACTTGACTTACCTATTGTGCTAATGCTCCTCCTCCATCGTAGCTTTGTTCTGATGAAGCACCCCCTTCATCGATGCTCTCTTCGGATGACTCTCTCCCTGAGTTGATGCTTATCTCTGAGTCCTCTTAGTGACTTGTCATCAGTGCAAGTCCAGCGTAGGCTTCGATCTCAGATTCGGAGCTTGACTTGTCCCAAGTCACCTTAAGGTTCTTGTGCTTTCGGTTGATTTTGTTGGTCCCCAGGGTAATTGTGATATGACCAACTAAGTTAGGTTAGGTCCTGTGTAGTCTGATCATTGTGTCTAAGTGTGCAGGAGTTTAGGAGCACAAGAAGTCGAGCGAAAGACGCAGCGGACGAGAAGGATGGCGCGGGGAGAGAGTCGACAGACTCGGCGCATCCGAGGGACGCGGAGACTGCGGAAGAGTACACCGGCGGACGAGAAGGGCGTGCGCGGCGTCCGAGGGACGAGAAGCCGGGGAGGAAGTGCGCTCGAGGAGAAGGACGGAAAATGGGTTCGGGTAAGCCCTATTCCGGATGTCCGACATCACCCAGACGACCGGAAGCAAACGAAGACGACCGAAATCAACCCAAGGAAAAGTCAACATGGAGTTGACTTTGTCGCGTCCGAGGCGCTCGGACCACTCCGAGGCGCTCGGACCACTCCAGGCGCCTAGAGCCCAAATTTTGGGATATGGGTCGGTCGACGAGCCGTTTGACCAGGGATAAGTTTTGACCCCCTGGGGGCGCCTGGACTAGGTCTGGGTGCCCTGGACTAGGTCCGGGTGCCCTGGACTGTTCTGATATAAAGTTTTACAGAGCTATAAATAAATCTCTATTTTTTCATTCCAAATCACTTCTTTCTATTCGAAACACTTGTACGGTCATTGAGAAAGTGCTGTAAAGAGTTCTGTGCAGCAACGCTTGTAAGAGGCATCTCTGCCTTCAACAAAAGAGAACTTTATTGTGCTGCTACTGCCTTGGATTAACAATCTCCCTGTTTGCAAACCAAGTAAATCTGGTGTCGCATCTTTCTTTTAGTTGTTTCTATTTTTTGGTTACTATTAGTTGTTGGTTTAAGTTAATTGTGCATGAGAAATGTATAGTTCTTATTTTACAAGAAAGTCAACTTCTCTAACCAGCCCTCAAGGGACCAACAGGAGGCTCCTTCGAGCAGGCTGAAGGTGCATTCAGCGGCCTTTATATGCCCTATTCGACTAGCAATTTGAACACAAGACTTCCAACGAGCTCTGCGACTTCCTGTGTGCTACAAACTCCTTCTGCTACTGATGTGTTGTTGTTCCGGACATCCGACTATTGTCGTGTCACCGATTTGTGATACCCGACCACCAACGGTATGTTGGAAATCATGCTCGGAGTCTCATAGAGTCCTATGTCCCCGGATTAAAATTTTCACAAAGAAAACTAATCCAGATTAGACTTAGGTTTGAGAATAACAAATTTAGAATATGTTTCAATAAACGACTTCCAGGTCTTGGCGAGGCACATGACCTTCTTTGGCCTTAGCCTTATTGGAACAACAACCCTTTCCTTGACAAAGCCGTTTAAGAAACAATACTCTAAATTCTCTATTCAAAAACCTAATCTTTATAGGATGAGTTTCCGAGACACAATTTTCATTATCAAACTAATAACAAATATTAGATACGGAAAAGATAATGACAAGACCGCCGGTTATCGTGTTTACAATTGGGATCCATAATATGACAAACATATTAATCGAAAGAGACAAAGTATACCTCAAGGTCTTCTACCGTATGTCCTTTCCTCTTCGTGAGCTTCGTGTGGGCGAAGATCTCTCACGAATCGAAGCCTCCTTGATCTAGCAGAGTTTCGGCCACCTTCTTGAAGAAGAGCCGACCACCCAACGGAAGAGGAGAAGAAGAGTTCTTCTTCTTGGCCGCCGGCCACAAGAGGAGAAGAAGAGAGATGTGGCCGGCCACAAGAGAGGGAGAGGAGAAGAGAAAGCTCTAGGCTTTTGGGGTGCCTTGCAACCAAGGCTTGGCCTCTCTTTTATAGAGGTGGTGTTGGCTAAATAAGGAAATAATTAAGGACCATCAAAGGAAAAAATTAGAGAAGAAAACTTGGAGATTTTTAT
>JBBPFQ011071885.1:0-10275 GCA_037974815.1 Kaempferia elegans | reverse complement strand
TAGTTTTGATGTGACCAACTAAGTTAGGTTAGGTCCTGTGATTTTCTAACTTTATGTCTAAGTGTGCATGAGCTTAGGAATATAAGAAGTTGAGCGAAAGACTTGGCGGACAGAAGGACAACACAGGAAGCAAGTCGACGGACTCTATGCGTGCAAGGGATGAGAAGCAGCGGAGAGTACACCGGTGGACGAGAAGGAAGCGCACGATGGTCCGAGGGTTGAGAAGCCAGGGAAGAAACCTACTCGAGGAGAAGGACAAAATATAAATTCGGGTGAGCCCTATTATGGATGTCTGATCGATCACCTAGACGAAGGAAAATAAACTCAAAGGCTGACTAAATATGTCTGCTATTGTTCACTATGGAAGGTGCCTTCAGTGAAGGTACCTTTAGCATTTGAAGGCGTCTCCAAGCTTGGTCAGCGGCTGATTAAAGTGAAGATAAAGTTTTATCATTGGGGATAAAACTTTATCCGACTGAGGGTGCCTTGATATCCCTAGAGGCACCTTCAAACCTCGGGATCAAGTTTCTAGGTGCTATAAAAAGGGCCCTAGAGCTAGAATTCAATAAAAACTCAAGCACAACTTCTATATTCATTACTAGATTAGTTTCTGAGCTTTAACTGTCTGTAAGAGGCTTCTCTGCCTTCATGAAGGAGATTTCTAATGAGCTTCCATTGCCTTGGATTAACAATCACGTAGGTTGTAACCAAGTAAAAAATCTGAGCGTATTCTTTCTCTTCTTTTATGTTTATGATTGTTATGTTAAACTAATCTTGTATCCCTGCTAGAGTTAGCTCAAGATTTTAAATTTTAATTGCAGGCTTATCGACCTCCGTTGTCTGAACCACCGGTCATAACAAGTGGTATCAGAGCCAAGTTTCTTCCGGAGGACTAATTGCCAAACGAAGAACTAAAAGATGGGTGGAACAAGCATCCACCCACTGAAGTTCGTAGGATAATTCGGACAGTGGAAACACAAAATGGAGGTATACTTTAAAACTAATTTTTATATTTATCTAATATTGATAAATGGATTTGTATCCCCTATCAACCACAACAGAGAAAGTGAGAAAGAACAGCTGTGGACGAAGAAAGAACAAGTAGAATTCGTTGTCAACGGAAAGGCGAAATTTCACTTGCTAAGTGCGCTACCACCTCAGGAGGTAAGTCATATCGAGCCATACTCCTTGGCAAAAGAGCTTTGGGAAAAAAAATTCCTAGAGCTTCATGAAGGGACAAACAAATCAAAGCTTGTGAGACAGATCGATCTGCTCCAAAACCATATTACATACCTCAAACTGAGAGAAGGCGAAAAGGTTACACAACTACACGCAAAGCTGACGGAGTTCATAATAGAGCTAACGAATCTTAGCAAAAGGTAAACAACCGAGATTCAATCAGATACACCTTAAATACATTTCCTAGAACTTAGGTATGGTCTCGTTTAGTAGATGTTTACTTTGTATCTATAGACTTAGACAAGAGTAATTTAGAAGAATTATTTTCTACCTTTGAAATTCATGAATCTAGACATGTAGATCAAAGCAAAGAATCCAACATGGTGTTAAAAGCAACAAGGAAGGATGAGCCTGAGTCACACTCGATGGTGGATGAAAATGAAGCAACTTTTATGGTCCATAATTTAAATAAATTCTTTAAATCTAACAAGTTTCTTAAGTCCCAGGAAAGGAGACAATGAAGAAGAAGGGTTAAGTGTTATAACTGTCACGAGGAAGGGCATATCAAGGATGACTACCCAAAACTCAACAAAAGAAAAGGCAAAGGCAAAGGACACATCAATCCGAAATAAAAGAACCTAAAGGCGACGTGGGACGAGTCAAGCTCCGAATTTGAGGTCGAAGCCTACACCGGACTTGCTCTGATGGTAAGTCACCAATAGGACTTAAAAATGAGCATCAACTCAGGGGGAGAGTCATCCAGAAAGCATCGATGAAGGGGGAGCTTCATCGGAAGAGTGCTACGATGGAGGGGAAGAGCTCGCATAAAAGGTAAGTCAGGTACGTGAGCTAACTCCCAATCAATCCTTTGGGTTTATTAAAAGTTTTCAAAAGATCTTGCTAAATTAGAAAAGGAAAATTTAGAAATAAAATTAGTATTAGCAAAATCTTGCTTGCTTGAAGATTATGATAAACTAAAAGGTAAAAACGAAAAAGAAAAAGAAAAAAAATAGAAGAATTGAAAAATTATAATGCGTGTTCATATAGGAAGTTTGAAATTTTGAATTAGTTTTATCACTATCACAAGGGGCAAATTAGGATGTATCACAAAAATATGTCCCCAAGAAATATCTAGTTAACCTAGTAGAAAGAAATCTATATTGAGTTCCCAAGGCATAATTAGCTTAGATTCTTCAATTTTTGGGCATAAATTGTATTTTTTTTTAATTCATAAATATTATGTTAACATTTTTCTTCAAATTATTTTTCAGTAATCAATAAAAATATATCCGGTTAACAAAAAAATTTCAAAATTTTTTGACAAAAATATTATTTTTTATGATTTTTTGAATAAAAATTATAAATTTATATTTAAAAATTCTTTGAATTTTATTTTTTTGTTGATACAGTATTTATTCTGCACTATATAAAAATTAAAAATATTTTTGAAACTCAAAACATAATTTTTTAAAATTCTTCTTTGAAAATATATTTCTTTAATTCAAAATATTTTTTTTATAACTTTTTGATTGATTTCTATTCCTTAATTTTTATCTATACTTGAAAATAGAAAATTAAACTTAGAAGAAAATTTTCAAAATTTTCAACGAGGGACGAGAAGCTGCGAAAGAGTACACCGACGAACGAAAAGGACGCGCGCGGCGGTGTGTGGGACAAGAAATCGGGAGGAAACTCGCTCGAGGACAAGACGAAAGATGGGTTCGGGTGAGCCCTATTCTGAATGTCCAACATCACACAGGCGAACGGAAGTGACCGAAGGTGACCTGAATCAACCCGGTAAAAAGTCAACATGATGTTGACTTTCTGACCTCCGGGCACCCGGACCACCCAGGCACCTGGGCGGTCCACAGTGAGTAGCAATTAGTGTGCATGCCACCTCAGCGCATTCTAGAAGTTGATAACTTTTTATCACAGTATCATTGCGACATGGTGACATGGCATCGAGTTAGGGCCGCCCAGACCGGGTTTGGACGCTCAGAACCTCAACGGTCAGATCTCAAATAGAGCTCTGTTTCTCCTTGTTTACAACATCCAAACACTTGTATTCATTCTGTTTCGAGCGGAAAACTCTTAAGCGCTAAAAGTCTATGTACGAGGCTCTTCACCTTCGACGAAGGAGTTTCGATTAGAGCTTGAACCGCCTTGGAGTAGCAATCCACTGATTGCGATCCAAGTAAATAGTTGAGTCTATTATACTTTTATTTATGCTTTTTTAATTACTTAAATAGTGTTTTGGTTAGTCTTAATTTGTCCGAGTAAGGTATTTGTATTGCAGGCTTAACGACCTCCTCTTGCCGGCAGCAAGGGCCCTACAAAAACTCTAGTTTAGGGTTTACTAGTTGACTGTGGTTGTATCAGTAGACTATAGAGTCGACTAGGAGCGAACAGAATGTTTCTGTTCGCTCAGCCCATGAAGGGCAGCCGACTAACCAGTTGACTGGTCTGTGGAGCAGTCCACTGACCAGTCGACTGGTAATGAACCATTGGAGTATAACAGTCATATGTCCATGAAGGCCAGTCAATTGGTAAGTATACCAGTCGATTGGTGACCAAAAACTTGCTTGGTGTTTCCACCCAAGCTCTATATAAGAGAGCTCAGGATTCTTGAGCAAGGTTGATGAAATTAGTGGTAGTTAACCCTAATTAGAGTCTCCAAGCTCAAGAGCATTCCAAGAACATCCGAGAGGTCTCAGAAGGGTTGTTGGGAGGTTTCTCCACCGAGAAGGAGAGTTTGAGCTAGCTGGAGTTCCGAGGATTGATCCACTGACGGATCATAGGAATCGTCTACCTTATCGACACGCCAAGGAGTAGGAGTAAATTATATTCGAACCACATTTCGCAAATGTGTTAGAGGTTTGTTTGTGTTTGGTTTTGGTTTTAGTTTAGCTTTCTACCTTTGATTGTATTCCGTTGTGCTAACAACATAGGAAACGATCATCGTGGGTGACCGGCATATTCACCCCCTCTTGCCGGTGGTAAAGGTCCCAGCATTTGGCACGTACATGACCTATCTATCATAGGTCCCAAAGGCTCTTTGAGCCCACCCTAGAGCTCTTAGCCTTAGTCACCTCCCTAGGTGATTCACCTACAATTGCTAGGCCAATCCAATACACTTCCGGTGTCACTTGGCCTACAAACTTAACTTTCTCAACTTCCTTTACCTTTGATAGCTTGTCTTTGGTTAATTTCTCCTTCCCTTTAACCTAGGATGGTGCATCCTTCGTTAACTTCTCCTTGCCATAATCATATGTCACCTTGGCATATATTTTCTTGGCCTTGAAGGGACTAGATCGGTAACCCAACCCCGATCTATCATTGTTGGGCCTTTGCCTACCTAACTTCCTATCAATCCTTCTAAATTTAACATTGAATCTCTTGTAAGATCTCTCTAACCAATCAAGTTTTTCCCTTAAAGCTTGATTTTCCAATTCTAGTTTCTTAATCATAGAATCTACTTGTCCATAATGGACACTCCTAGTCTTACCTTCCTTCGTAGGTATATATATGTCTCACCCTTTTGGGATTAATACCTAGGTTTTCAACTACTTTCCTCTCCTTAGGCAAGGTAGGTTTATGTCTAAATTTTGAAAATAATTTCCTAGGGTTATCTATCTTGTTAACCATATTTTTATCATTATACTTAAATTCATAATTGTGCATGGGCACATAATTTTCATCTTTCCTAACTAACATGTAGGAATTAGAATGTAGATTAAATACCAAGTTAGGGATTACCTTCCCTTTTACCTTAGTAACTCCCTCTTGATATGAGCTCTCTTCTTCTCCCATTTCTTCAAGTGCATCAACTTCTTGAGCTCTCCTCTCCTTGGGTACTTGGTGTAGTAGTGACCCCACTCACCACACGTGAACATATAATATGCTTCTTCTCTTTTTTCTTCCTACAACTCATGTTAGTTTTCAAATCAACTTTATTGAGTTTAGAAATTACCATCTTGAGCGTTGGATACCTACTTTTGTAGTGTCCTATCTTACCACATTTAAAGCACTTAATGTGACTTTTTCCACTCTTCTCGGTAGATGAAATTGAAGGTTGACTTTTTTTCTTCTTCCCTAGGTGATGTGGACACCTCCACTTCCTTCTCACTTGAAGATATGGGTGGTTCCACCTCTTCCTCCTCCGAAGATGTGGACGCTTCAACTTCTTTCTCCTCATCAGATGTTGAACTTGTGTCAACATCTAATTGGTCCTTCTCCTTCTCTTATACCAATGAACCATTTTCCTTGGGCTCTTCCACTCCTTGTACTTGTGTAGGGTTCTCATGAAGCAAAATCACCTTCTTCTAAAGATCACTTGCATTCTTGTATTCACTTACACTAGACAACACATCAAGAGGTAACAAATTAACTAAAATTCTAATTACCTCCTTATTCACCTTAGATTACTCCTTTTGTTCTCGGTCCAATACCGAGATCGGAGACGCTTCCCCTTCTTGTCCGTCGAGGCTTCGAAGGGCTCCTCAAAACCATCCATTGGTTCCAATCCATTTGGAACCAAGTCTCCAAGCAATTCCTCCAATAGTTGAAGTCCTCGTGCTCATACGGAGGTGGAATCCTTATGTTCCATCCCAAAGGACCTTTCGCCTCCATCTTCTTCCTCCAAAACACCTCTAGACATGCTCCTTCCGGCGATGAGTCCGATGAAGAACGACCTAGCTCTAATACCACTTGTTAGTGTTGGGTCCAAAATAAATTTAGATATCTCCACAATGACATGATATTGTCCACTTTGGGCCTAAGCCCTCATGGTTTTGCTCTTGGGCTCTACCCAAAAGACCTCATTCCAATGGAGATATCTTTTCTCTTATAAACCCATGATCTTTCCCATGTGTTTTCAATATGGGACTATGTTTGCAACCTTGCAACCCAACATTCTCCAGCTTAACAGATCGGCGTTGCTTGAAGATTTCTTCACGGCGGAGCTAAACCTCGTTTCAGTTGAGATTGTCAAGGGTTCTAGACATTCTTACTGAAGTCCAGAGATGAAGAATGGTGAATTCCAGAGTCGGTGGCATTTTCCATGAAGTGATCTTCATGAATTCAGCAGATTCGGGCTAGAGTTTGAAGACAGTCACAGATCTGAGTGTTTGAAGGGTTCTTTGGCATTTAGATCCATGTTGGCTGCGTTGATGATGAGGAGTTCATTTCCAATGTGTTTCTCAAGTGTTCTTGGAGACAATTAGCATGTGACGACGCTAAGGAGAAGGATTTGAGTGAAATTGGGAAGTGAAGTTGTTTAGTTTCGCTTCATACTTGTTTTTACTGTTTCCTAGGGTTTGGATTTGCAATTTAGGTTTAATTCTGAATTTTCCATAATCTAGATCAGATTTTAGTCATTTCGTTCTATGCAATGCAATTCTATTTCAACTAGTGTTAGATTTCTTAAATGCAATTCTAGTTTAGTTTGTTAAAGCAATTTCTATGTTAGCTTAGTTTAATTGTGCCAATTTCTTTCACAATTGCAATTAAGGTTAGGATTTTTACTTCCCGCAATAGTTTAGTTTATTTTAATGTTGCTTTAGTTGATAGATTTATTTTCATGCATTAGAAATTTAGAAAATTCCAAAACCCCTGTTCCACATTACAGAAAAAAAAAACCAAAAATAGAGACCTAAGATCTGAAGCAAACATTTCATTGTTGGTTCCTTGAGAGATCGACTCGGACCCTTTATTCTACATCACTTTTAGTGTTTAGTTGAGCGGTTCCGCATTTTATTAATTTGAGCGCATCATTTGTGACACGTGATTGTGAGCGTATCATCGTGCCTTTGGGGCATGACCATATTGTTGATCTTCTCTATATTTGCTCTAATGTGCGTCTTTGCTCCATTTTGGTTCTCATTTGCGTCATGCCAATCAAAATAAGTAAAGAGTAGATCTTTGAATAAATATAATGAAAGTATTACTTAATAATGGAATAGAGTATAATAAACGTAGATTATATGTATGAAATACAAGTAAATGTGATTCAAATAATGTCTAAAAACATATATAATCTATGCACATTATTATATCATTGTAGAGATATCTAACTTCCTTCGGTCATATCAATTGTTATGAGAGTTTGGACTGTCAAAAGGTCTAACCACCGATTGTGCATAATAGTTATGGTTTAATCAATCTATATGAGTAGAATATTAACCATAAACAAAGGAAATGAGGGCTCTCGTGTTTGGATCAAGAAGGTAGACACCAGGTAGAGAAGCTTTAGTTGTAGCTAGGTAATGAAGACCTAGTCAGTCAGTTGGATTGAAGAGTATGGAAGTCCTGGTAGGTCGGGTAAACTGAAGGGCAATAAGACCTAGTAGGTCAATTGGAACTAGGGGCAGGAAGACCTGGTGGGTCGAGAATCGAACGCCAAATAGATAGACTTTCAACTTGAGGGCCCTGTGCTTGACTTATTTACTTGCTTGACTTATTTATTGGTTGAGTATATATATGTCTGTTGGATATCTGTTAATTGGGTTCTTTAGTTTATTTGAACTCTTAAAAGTTACCTTAAAAATCCAAAAAAGTTTTTTAAAATCTTTTTAAAATTATCTTTAATGAAAAATTAAAACTTAAACACTTAATTAAACATAACTTGTAATTATACTCAATTAAAATCTTAATTAAACTCAATTAAAATCTTAATTAAACTCAACTTTAAACTTAATTTAAATCTTAGCCAAATTTAAACTTAAAATTTAATTATAACTTAAAATCATACAATTAACTTCCAATGAATCAATTTAATTCATAATTAATAATTCCAAATTAATATTAACATTTTAACTTAATTAATACTTGATTTTTGTCAATTAATCAAATTTAACTAAAAACTGTCATGCCCCGGGGGTCTAATTTTTGGTACCCCACTTGGTGACAATATGATATATGGAACCCTCAGAATGATCTAAAGAGATACTCAGGAAAATTATCAAATTTTATTTATATATCAAGTTTCTTTACGGTCAACAAAATGATATTTACATGAAGACATATAAAACAACATAAATACAACAAAACAAAACTAAAAAAAACCAGGAACAACACGTCGAGATCTCTGAGCGATACTATAGGACTGATAAGGTTGATACCAACTATAATATCAAAAGGGATCCCGTGCCTGCAAAACTAGAGGCAAAGGAAGTAGAAAGTAAGCCAACTGACTTAGTGGATACCAAAATGTGCATGAATAGAATCTTATTTAAGAAATCAGGTAGTTAGAGTAGATCACATACTCTTATTACAATTTAAGTTCTTTAAGCTCTTAGATAATATACATAATTGTATATTTATGATCATTTTACATCAGTTGTTGAAATTAGAATTTATCTTCATATGTTATCATCAATTAAGATAAATTCTCCAATTTTACATTTTAATCAATAGGTATATCACATATGTCATATCTATATGTGGGCATCAATACGTGTAAATCTGATAGATCAACTAAGTAGTGAACACTGGAGTCCACTCAGTATCAGAGTGTAATAATGTTACCAACATATAGGCTAAAAGCCTCCTGAGAGTAATACTGTCACATACGTTATCTAACGTACGGGCTACAAGCCCTCACCAGTGGAAGACATATTAAACGCTGACCGCGGGCGAACATGCTACCACATGTCATGTGAGCGGCCAGGTACCCTGGACTGCGGGGGAACGCGCTACCACATATCATGTGAGTAGCCAATACTTTGGTATAAATCTTTGGTATAAAACTAGGTTCATAATTTCACTTTTTAGTATTCTCCATTTAACATCTTTGTTATTTCACATTTAGGATTTCATTTGATATTCCATTTATCATATTTATTCTCTTTTCATATCAAATGGTCAATCAAGTTAACATTTTCATCAGAAAATATGTTAATTCATCATCATAGGTTTCACAGATAAAAGGTATAGATATCAATGTTATGAATGTCAACAACATGGAATATGGAAGGTCAAACAAGGTAAAAACAAAGACAGGTATCAATAGAAGAGTGATTTAGAATATTTATTTAATTTTTTAAAACAACCCTTCCCATATTAATCCCATATGTACCCATGTGTGAACAGGAAATACTATCAATTATTTACCCCCCAATAACTTTATTATTTTAATCCGTTTCGCTAATTGTAATATCATTTTAATCTCTTTTTTAAAACAGTGATACAGTCATAAATATAATCGATTTTTTTTATCTATTTATTCATGCACAAAGGTAATGTATAAAGAGACAAAGAGTGGAAATATCCACCTTATATACAGCAAAATCCTCGAGTGTGACAGATCACCGCGCTCCACTCGAACTCGTATGTACAATATAAAATCAAACATAACTTAAATAATCAAAATACTATCAAATAAGAATAATCACCAAAAATGTAAACACCATCTACGACTCAAAACTGATAAATTATTTTAATCTTGCTACCTCGTAAGATTTAACATTTCTAAACTCCATTTCAATCTAGATATCCTTTCTAACTACACATCGACTAAAACAACCCAAAATATACTTTGCAACCCCCTTTTAAACTACCCCTGTTGATGTAAATAGGACAAAGCAGGAAAAGAAGTTGATGTTGGCTCAATCTGGTGCTGTTAATGGGGAAAAACATTTGTTGTTGATGTTACTTCTGGAACCCAAGAACAATAAAAGGAATGATAGGAAAACAACCAAAAGAAGCAGCGAGGAGGGTTACTGACCTTGTCGTCGAGAGCAACCAACAACCCTAGGTAGTGGAAGGGTACAAAAGAGCAACCCTGTTGCTGGAAAGAGGAACGAAAGGGAGAGGAGAAAGGTTTCCTGCCCTTGCTGTTGGGTGAGGGAACAACAACTAGGTTGTATTTCCCTTCTCCGTTGGAGGCTTCGACGAACTCTGACGAGCTTCGATGGCTCCGGCGGCCGCTGCCCAGAAGCAAGACAATAAGGAAGAAGGGAAAAGGGGAAAGGATGGTGGCTGGAGAAAAATAGCAAGATTACCTACCTTGCTCTTCGCCGGAGGAAAAGAAAAACGCAGCAAGGTTGCGGATTTGCTCTTTGCTGAAGGAGAAGGAAGGGAAGCAGCGCTTTGCTGGAG
>JBBPFQ011071782.1:0-10276 GCA_037974815.1 Kaempferia elegans | reverse complement strand
CATGTTCATTAATAAGACTTTTATTAATATGTTAAATAAACATTTTTTTAAAAAAATAAACAAACAAGTTTAAATTTACAAGCTCACTAATCAATTAAACAAATAAAAGTTTCAAATAGGTGTGAATTGAAAGCTCGATAATATTTAAATGAACCAAGCTCAAGCCAAACTCATCAAAAATAAACCAAGCCAAGTCTGAACACTAATTTCAAAAGCTTGGTTTATTTTGGGCTCGGCTCAGCTTGGCTCGGTTACCTTATCAAACAAGCTTGAACACTCAAAAGCTTCGTTCGGCTTGACTTGTTTACACCCTAATTTTTTTTATTCTGAACAGAATCCCCGAGTGGATTTTCATTATTCCTGAGTAAATCTTCTCGGGGAGTGGTTCTCTTCATTCCCGAGTGGATCATCATTATTCCCAGTGGATCTTCATTATTCTCGAGTGGACCTTCATTATTCCTGAGTGGGTTTTCTTGGGGCGTTTCTGTGTCACATGCATTACTTACTGCAGTATTATTTTTTGGTTTACTAGTTGACATTAATATTCTAATTGTGCTGTATTCAATGAACATAATATCACTAATAATTTTTTGGGGACTTAGATTGGGGATTGTATTGCATAAGATTTACAAGAGCAAACATCTTTTGACCAATTTAATCATCATGTGAATTCATTGAAGATGCTCTCTCTTTGCAATTTGTATTGCTAATTGTTTTTCATCACTAATGATATGGCATAGGTTGCTGCTGAGAACCTGATTAAAAAGCCGCATGTTAATTGGGCTGTCAAAAAGGTGACACGCTCCCTTCAAGTCCTCTGGCCCCGGTCTAGGACGAATATATTTGGATCTAATGCCACTGGTTTAGCTCTGCCTACTAGCGATGTAGATCTTGTTGTATCTCTTCCTCCAGTGCGAAATTTGGTGAGATTTTCATATAAAATGTAGTGATTGTTGTCATTTTAGGTTAAAAGAGGTTTTATGTAGAATTTAAAAGATGGACTTTAACATCAGGAGCCTATTAAAGAAGCTGGAATCTTAGAAGGTCGCAATGGTATCAAGGAAACATGCCTTCAGGTAATCTGATTGTTTCATTGATTTACACCAGTTTTGGCTTTATTTTTCTTATCTTTTTTACTCCTATTCTTAACTAGTTCCACTGTGGAAAAAAAAATTCTCACTTGGCCTTTAGTTCTAGAATGATTTGAAGACCTATGAGTAATATATACATATAATTTTAGTTGATTAACAGAAGGATCAATCACAAAGTAATTCAATTCCTTTCTAGGGCTAATTTCGTGTATTTAATGATAGGCTGTAATTTTTAGTTTTTCTCTTCTTTACTCATCGTGATTGTTATTCATGTTTGCTATGCAAGACGAAGAAAATGTTGTTTCTATTATTTTTTGAACCACGTCTCCATAGGCATACTTGCTATGTGGTTTAAATCTAGCTTGTAATTTTTTCCTTGCATAGTTAAAGTTATTCATATGGTATACCTAAACAAAATTTTGATATTTTTCATTTCAACTTGCCTCTAGATGGAGGAAGTTGAACGATAAGGTAGTAATCAACGTTACCATAGATAGCTCAAGTGCTCAACCACACCAAGGTTTTGAGGAATCAACCAACAAGAGAGAAATAAGAGAGTAAGAGAGAAAGGATAGCAACTATGAAGGAATCCAACCTTCAGAGACTGAGAAATAATCCACCTTACTCAAAAGGCATGGAGAAATTAATTTTCAAAATGTAGCTTAAAAATAAAGCATTAGCTGTTTCATTTATTTAGTGCATTATGATCCGAAAGGTTTACAATTAGACTTTTGTAAACATTGACAAATTTTGAGAGCACGAAAATGAGCAATAGATCTAATAAAGATTGTGACCATGCAACCCAATCAACCATATCACTAGAATAAAAATTTCCAAATACCCAAATAGGCATGCTTGGATCTTTGCATATAACATATTTCCTATGGTGTCTCTTTCCATTGTTTGACTATCGTGAAGTAGTTTGAGCTTGCTGTCCATTGTTCAAGGGGTTGCTCTAGTTGTTGTGCTGAACTCTACAATTGAATAGGTCAAAGAGTTGAGTGATAGGAAGGATTAACTATTGGAGGGTTAAAATTTGGGAAGTCACACCGGCAGCTCCTGCGTTATTCTCCCTTGGGTTGGAGAGAATTTATCCTTGGGCTTGCATTTTCATCTTCTTCATAAAGGCATAATTTTTGCAACATTAAAGCTAACCGAAACATCATAATATAGGTTTGATCTTGTAAATGTATTTACCCATTCGCCAAAGGACTTTCAGTGGTCCATCCATTTAAGGCTTGAGTCTGTCACCTCGAGGAAAGCACTAATTAATCTGTTATTTTTAGCTTTCAAAGAATAAGAGGCATACTGCTCCCTTCTGCCTAATTAATCTGTTGAGGATGATATGTTAGTTGAAAATCAGATTATTATTATTTTTCTCTTTGTTTGACTTGCAACTTTTCCCTTGTGTTGGTTTGTAAAAAAACACAGTTTTAATTTTTTTGTTTAATATATTGATAATGATAAACTGACAATATTAGTTAGTCCTTCTGATTAGCCCGCCTCCTTAATTGCTGAAATCTCTTGAGACTATTTTTCATCTCTCTGAATACTGTTTTCTTGGAACCCTTGACTGTTCATGCAATCCTGTGACTATTCATGTGGTGGATTTCTAAAATAGACTACATGCTGGAGTAGAGATTCCAGTATGATATATTATTTGACGAGGCATGATATTAATAGATTGTTATGTTTTCTTCCAGCATGCAGCTAGGTACCTAGCAAATCAGGAGTGGGTTAGAAATGATTCATTAAAAACCATAGAAAACACTGCGGTAAAATTATCTCTTTGCATAATATGCTATCATTTCTGTGGCCGTCCTCATTTAAGGATGTTCATGTACAGATACCTGTTATCAAACTTGTAGCTGAAGTTCCTACTGATTCTGATATTTCAAGAGAGAGCTCTTCCATAGCGCATACACCAGATACACATTCAACTCAGATACATCAGAGAGAAAGTGAAATTCCTGATCCTGACCTGTCTAGTTCAGACTGTAGCTCTTTCCACATAGATTCAAAGAGGACAAGAAATGATAGCGTTGATGCAAAATCAATTCATCTTGATATTAGCTTCAAATCATCATCACATACTGGACTTCAAACTTCTGAACTGGTAATCTTCTTTTTTTTTTTTTTTTTGCCATAGATTTAGATTCTCACTTATTGCCACAAAAGAAATTGATTATCTGGGTGATTTCATCTGTTTTTTCATGATATGGTTAATTTTGTTAGATTATTATGAATTTTTTCCATGCATGCAAAATGCTAAAATGTTCACCAATTTCCTTGCTAATCAAGCCTTATGCAATTAATTACTCCTATAAAATGATGTGTTTTAGTTTACTCCAGGATGCTAAACTTATGTAGTTTTTCTTGTTACAGCAGATAATGGTCTTCCTTACTGTTGTGGATTGCACATCCTAGTTGGAATCAACTATTTGATTCTTTACCTTGTCATGGTTGATAAATTGGATTCTTGCAACTGTCATTTGCACTATTTGATTTGTAGTTTTTTTTAATGGGCTTGACTGGCTTATTCAGTTGGTTTCACTTGAATTTGGTGCTTCTGTTGTTTATTTAATGTCCCTGACAAAATCTGTTTGATAAATAGTAACTTTACCTATTAATTCCCAGTCAGTAATTGGTGGAAAACACTCAAATCAGTGTGATTCAAACTGGTCAATCAGTTCCATGTTTGTTCATTTTCTTTGATCCATCTGATTGAATGGATAATTAGCAAAGTAGTGCCACTGCCCCGCGAGACTGACCTGTTTTTCTATAGATTGGTTATTTCTATGAAGAACCTGATCACAGTGGTACTTCTTATGTGTTATCGACATGAATAGAAGGGTTAATTTCTTCTTATTTCTCTAGCTTTGGGGCTTATTTAGGGTTGATTTAGAGTTAGGCCCAATTTGGGTTTTACTGGTGTCAGGCTTGGCTTGAGTCTGAAGTAGGCTTGAACCATATTTATAATTTGGAGGCTTTTTGTATGACTAATGTTGAAATAGGTTGATGGTGGGTGAATTTGATTAAACCATAGCTACACCTATGTTCATATAATACAATGCCAAAATTATACCATTTTTGCTTCTCCTTTTTCGTCTCTTTATCCTTCCCCCTCCAATTCTCCATCAACACTATACATCAAATCACCAACACAGTACCGAAATGATATATTGTTCTAGTTAAAGTCAGAAACTCTGATTTTGAACCTTGGATTAAATGAGGTTAACTTTTGGGGTTTTGGTTTTAATGTCTTAATTTAGAGTTAGTTATTAATACCTAGGTGCAGTCACACACCGCACACCCACACACCCATACACATTGTCTTTGTTATTAATATCTAGGTGTGGTTGACACACACCTCTTCCTCTGGCTAGCAACCATTTATGCCATCTTTGGCTGTCAATTTCTATCCTTAATCTTCACTCTCCCTCCAGCATCTTGGTCTGTCACTTCTCCATTCACCTCAATCTCCTATTATCTTTGTGAACCCTTTCCCTTCATTTGCACTCGTTGTCCATCCACTATAGTCCTCCCTTCTCCACAAGTTGATAACCAATCCGTCACTGTTTTGACTCAGGTCACTAACAATCCTCACTTTTGCACCACTTTTACTTGACAATCTCCATCCCTAATCTTTACTTTTTCCCCACTATCTACAGTCTCACTTCACTATTCAACGCAAATCATCATTGCCAACTCCTTCCCTCCATTTCCATTCATTCGGACACTAGCAACCTCCTTAACCCTAGTGCAGCAGTTCTGTTCAAGTAATTGCACCCGTGGAGAAAACAATCCAATGTGGTTTGTGTGAGGCACATTGATGAGTGTTAATGCGCTTCTTGCTAATATAGGTTTAGTAATTGTGTTGATTAATTCATGGTTTTTGATGATCAAGTGTTATTTGCGTCGATGGATCTTGGAGTGGTTGCATGATCATTGAATGGACAACACGTGTTGCATTGTAAGTAGTTCAATCGAGGTAAGATCCTTTTCTTTGCATGGAATGTCTAGATTTAAACCATGATGCCCTAAGATTTGTGCAATATACATTTGGTCTTGTGGCGATAGAATCAAGTGGTTGATGCATTGAGTGGGTAGAATTAGTACATAGTTTCCGTCTTCTGTGAGTAGAGAAATCATGGATCTAAAATGTCTTTGGTTTGGTCGCATATGCAATGCGTAGGCAGATTTTGAAGGCGAATGCATATGGCAAATATGGTTTGATGTGTAATTAAAAAAAAAAATCTGATTTGGTTCGTTCCAAGGTTTAAAATTTCAAGCAGTGCCCAAGTTTCAATTTTTGATTGGAACGATACTATTTCGTATGATGCCAATGTTTTGATGCATACTGCTAATAATGGATTGGAGTTGAAGAAGGAAGGAAATTAAGCATAGGAAGGATACATTGTCTCTGTCGAACATGATTTTAAACCTGTATCATATGGGGTGAAATGGTCGAAACATATAAATTATTAAAACTCGATACCACTCAACACAGACAATGTCGCCTTGCTTTACAAATTTTTTTTCCTACAACCTCCAATCTATCACCGACACCATGCATCGGAGTGTCGATGTGATGCTAACAGTATCTTTCGAATCAAAGACTGAAACTACGATACAGTTTGAGATTTTGAACCTTTGTGCCGAGTGATATTGAGTTTTGGTTATTTATTGGAACTATATATTTCGACTGTTCTGCCAGCCAGTATGAGATTTCAAGCTATGGTTCGTTCTAAGAAGCTTAATTTCAACCAAATTTACTTAAAACTCCATCTTACCATATTTAATAGTTTATAATTTGTAAGTGTTAATTTAAACTCCTGTTTTACAAGTGACGATTACTTTAGATACACTGACTACATATGCTTTTATATTTACCTTCCTATATTGCATATTCGCTATGCAGTGAGTTCTCCACATACCGCCTACATACGTTTTTGAAAGTGTGTTGGAAATTGACTCTTATGAATAAAGTTTGCAACCTTGAATTGTGGTTATCGTGAATTCATTTAATTATCTTTTCTTGAAGATATGTTAAATATGTTGACAATCAAGCTTGATTTATATATTTTTAAAGACTTGTAATAACATCTTAAATGCAGTTTGAGTAATAAATTTGATCCTGATATTGATTCACAAATCCTACTGATCATATGAGGTTTTTGGCCTTGCTGCTTTGATATAAATATTGATTTTGTGAACTATGTTACGAAGATATAAACCATATTGCTAAAGACTATAAATCCCCATCTACAGTTAGTCATCAAACATTATCCATCAATGAAGTCTTAAACCCACAATACCAGTCATGCCAATCATGCTTTTTATGCTCTTTAAGCGTTATTTATCACATCAACCTTTCATAAGCTCCCTCGCAGACAGAATTCTCCTGTAGTTTTATGCCAGTTAGTTGTTGGATTTTGAAATGATGGATGATAAGAGACATTGCATCTTTCCTTTTTAGTTAATACAAAATTTATATTGGATCCTTTACTTTGGCTTGTTAAATTGTTATGTGCAGGTTAGAGAACTCACCCAACAATTTCCTGCTGCTGTGCCACTGGCTCTAGTACTCAAGAAATTCTTGGCTGACAGGAGTTTGGATCGTTCTTATTCTGGTGGTCTAAGTTCATACTGTTTGGTAGGCTATTCTACTCTTGCTTGGCTTGTCATACAGCTAATTTCCTACTGGAATCTTAGTAGCTCAGAATTCAGATGGAATGGCAATGAAATTCCTTTCTATATTATGAATTTAGTATTAGTGACAAAATGAGCCAAAATTTGTTTTAGGGTGATAGCTGCATTCAAAGGAGAAGTTATTGAAGTGAATAATATAGCTGTGCTTTTGAAGGCTACAACACAATCATAATGAATTATGTTTATTGTAGTGACTAGTGCTAATGGTATATTAGCAATATTTTATGAAGTTAAATGATATGTTAAATTTAATCCAATGAGATTTATAAACAAGAACACTAGCTTGATAAACTTGAGAATTTGACATATCTAGAATAAACTAATCCAGTAGACTAGAGTCATAGACACACTGATTACATATGATCTTAGCTAATGCATTTAAATAATGTACTTTTGTAATGATTAATGGGGAATATTAATTGTTTTTCCTAGTTTTTTCTTTAAAAAAGTTCACTATAAATTTGATTTAGCTCAAATATATACTTGAGATTCTGATATAATGTTGAGAAGAGTCCCATGAAAAATGAGAAACTTAAAGAGGTCAAGTAGTTTTATAATGGTTTAAGTCACATAATTCTCTGATATATTAAGGATCGTTGTTGAGTTGAACATCTGATCAAGATTGAAAGTATGCATATGTTGTCAAGATAGATAATGATATGCATCGCTTATGGACTCATCTGCTTGCATTAAATCAACATTTCCTATGAGATTCTGGAAGAATTTTGATTTTGACTAAGATTGATGGAACTTTGATACGTGGGCATATTTTCCTACGCTTTTGTTTCTCTGATATCAAAATGCATATTCATCTTTCCTATGGCTTGCTGTATTCTTTTTCTTGTATTTTTTAAACTAAAGCTGTCATAGTTTGACGTTGGCATGAAACTTGTGTCGTCGATAAAACTTTGTTTCATATTTAGACTGGAATTGTTAATGATCTAATACTTGTATATATAATCTTATATTATGGACATTTGGTTTTGCCCAGAAGATTATATTTATTGAAATGTCTGTTTGGCTATGTGCAGATCTTGCTTCTTATACGTTTTCTTCAGCATGAACACCATGCTGGATGTCCTAATAATCAAGTAAGCACTCAGTTTTGTTAAAAGAAAGTTTTGATTGATTGTTTCTCTATTAGTAAATGTAATTGTAAATTGTATAACTATGATATGCTTAATATTTCTTTTTTGGTTAAAATATGACATATACAATATGTGTATCTTGTCTTTATTTAAACTTTTATTAGACATTTTCCTCAATATTAGTATTTGTTATTGCTGTACATGTATCTGAATTTCTCTCTTTTCAATCTATTACAGTTTTTCTTTAGTATTTTTTTAAATTTTTTTTTTTTTTTGAAAGAATTCATTTCATAGCTTTTCTTGGTACCTTTTTTCTGGATGAGTGAGAAATGGTTAAAGTCTACTCATCCTAGGTTCACAACACCAGTAACAACAAGCAGCTATGTCCTAATTATCTGGGTCAAGCTCCAAACTATATCAAAGTTACATGGGTAGTAAGTGACAACCTAACCTTACAACTAGAGCAATTTGGACATTCTTTTATACTGGTTTCTAGAGATTAACATAACTCCACCTTTTTTTATCAGAGTGAGACCAGCATTGGCAGAATTTCTGTTTATGTAAATTTCTGAAATTCTTTTTGTATATTGAGACTTTGATATTCGAACATGTATCTAGAATTCAATTGCAAGAAATCTGGAAAATCTATTTCCCTCTTCACAAAATTCCATTTGTTAGTTTTTTGTGGGTTTTATCTTTTGATGATATTCTGTTAATTTTTCTTTCAAAATTTTGATCAAACTGTGCATTCTTCTGGAGAAGATTTCACCTAGTTTCTGGATGTTTTGATTTCCACCTTAATTTTCTTTAATAATATATTTTTTTGCCCACTGAAACAAATGAACTGACCAGTTATTCAATATCATGTACGATGTTCTTGCACTGTTTTACAGTTATGTTTATTTTATTAAGAACTGCTATTTATGCTGGTATTTCCTGTCGTGGCAGGCAATTGCTAGCTGATGTTTATTTTCTGAAGCTACTAGTTCTAGAAATTTAAGATTGAGCTCTGCTTTTCATATTTAGTGCTTATTTTATCCTTATTTTACTTATGCTGGAGCAGAAAATGATGCATTTTACTAAAACATGATGTATTCTGGTTTGGCTCACTATTTCAAAAACTCACATTGAACATCAAGATTCATAGCTCTAAGTCACATGAGAATCCAATGGAAGTTACTGGTTTCATGTATTGGATTGATGAAAAGGTGTTATTAATTAACTTTAATGTCTTTATTCACTTGAATCTCTTATTATCCTTTGCTAACCTTTCTTTTTTTTTTAACTTCTGTCACTTAAATCATGTCACACCTCTTTGGAACCTGATTAGCAAAAAATTATAATTTCTCTATTTAAGGTTCCAATTGATATTCCTAGATGGAGACCTGTTCGCTTATAAGTGGTTAGTCCTATATGTTAAATGGTTCTATCATTTTTTATTAGATAAAGTACCCTTTTAACCATGGTAAAGATTTGCTATATCAAAAGATTCCAGATATCACTTGTGTCATTTGTGGATTTTGCAGAATCTTGGTGGCCTTTTGATGGACTTTCTTTACTTTTTTGGGTAAGTAAATGTTACTTCATGTTTACTATAGTTAAAGATTTATCAGAAATTCATTATACATGGCCATTCTACTGTATGATTTCAGTGAATATCTGGTTTTGTTGATTGGGTACCTGACTAGATTTCTTCTTTTCTTTTGCGGCTTTTCAATTGCAGATATATATTTGATCCTCGTCAAATGAGAGTTTTGATCCAAGGAAGTGGAATTTATCTGAACAGGGAAAGAGGACTTAGGTTAGAGGATTTATTTTGTTTCTTATCATCAGAAATCTAGATGGCTTTTACCAAGTTCCATTTCTATCAACAAATTTGCAGCATAGACCCACTCCATATTGATGATCCTCTTTACCCAACTAATAATGTGGGAAGAAACTGCTTTCGTATACATCAATGTATTAAGGTCAGTACAATTTTACCATTTATTGCAGGAGTCTTACAGCCACAAGATAGTACAGTGGATTCTGATGAAACCACATGCAATATCCACAAACTCATGTGGTTCATAACTTCATCTATGCAATATCCACAAACTCATGCGGTTCATAACTTCATAACTGACAAAACAATGTCAAATGATGAATGAATTACCAGACGAAAGAAGTGATCAAATAAAATCTTAGTGACACAATACTCCTTATGTTTATCATGTTGTTTAGATTAGGTTATCTGGATCAGACATTCCCAAAAAAAAAAAAATCTAAGTATCTGTTTATCTCACCCGGTAAAATCAATGAGATTGTAGTCACTAGAAAATATTCATAGGAAAAAAATTATTAAATAAATTTATTTCATGCAAAAGAAAAGGATTTTCAGAAATA
>JBBPFQ011071674.1:0-10276 GCA_037974815.1 Kaempferia elegans | reverse complement strand
CAAAACTAACAAGTCGACCAGGCTCACCAGCCCCAGCAACTCCAGCGCCTTCTTGCCGTTGTCCACGGCCGTCACTGCAGAAAAAAGACAACCAATACTTCGTCAGCAACGTGGCATTTCATTCCATCAAACAGATTGGCTGCGAACCTTTGTGCTTGGCGGCGTCGCGAGAACAGGAAAACATAGCGACGGATGAGAACAAAAGAGGGAGGGATTTTCGACTCTTGCCTGATGCTGAGCAGGAGGTCGAGGAGAGTCACAGTCGCGGTGGGCAGGAGGTCGAGGAGAGTCACAGAACTCAGTCGTCACAGAGTGCGATTAGGGCTGAGCAGAATGTGGCTCAGCGTCTCCGGCGTCGGCGGTGGAGTCGCGTCCCGAGCAGGGAGCAGAGAGTAGGGTGAGAGCAGGGAGTAGAGCTTTGCGTCGCGAGAGAGGGGGAGAACAGAACAAGTGGCTTTGCGCCGGCGGTGAAGTCGGCGCGAGATCGCGAGAGGAGATTAGGGCTTTGCGTCGCGAGAGGGGGAGAGGGGCTGCGATTAGTCGATCACGTGTTTTACACGTGACTATCCTTTTATAATGCAGTTGTGGTCCAGGAAGGGACCAGCGAAAATGGGTCCAGGAGATCCGAGCTGCTTTTTCACACGGACGACCATATAATTTTAATAAAAATGGGATGTCGATCTAACTAAAAATATAAATGACGGACAACCATGTGATTGTTTGCCCAAAAGTATTTGAATGTAAAATTATTTCTAAATTAGTCAATAAAGATAGGTTAAACAAAAATATTTTTAAAAGTAAATATATTATGGAAAAGGTTCCTTCTTACTTAAAATCCGCAACGACTGTCCATTTGTGCCGTGCAAATTCAGTTGCCATTGGCAATTCCTGTTCGACTGACCAGCCATGGCCTGCTGCTCCTCTTCCGCCCCCGTCGCCGCCTCTGCGCCGCCCCCTCTCTCTCTCCGCCCTCTCCGCCCTCTCCGCCGCCCAGGAGCCGCATCCCTCACCCTTCCGGTCGCCGGGGCATACCGCCGCCTCGCCCCCGTCCGTGCTGCCCTCTCCGACCCCTTTGTCCTCGAGATCGCCGAAAAACTCGAGGACTCCCTCTCCTCCGCGGCCGCTGCCGCCGCTTCTCCTCCCCCTCTCCAGAAGCTTCGCGACTTCTCTTCCCAGTCCTTGCTCTCCAAGCGCTGGCCCTCCAACAAAGACGAGCCCTTCCGCTTCACCAATCTCGCTTTCCTCAAGAGCTCCCTCCTCCTCCCCGCTTCCTCCCCAATCGCCCTTCCCGTCGAAACTCCTCTCGATTCACCCTCTCCGCACCTCCTTGCTGTAGTCGATGGCCGCGTCGCTCCCTCTGTTTCCCGCCTCGACGCCCTTCCAACCGGCGTCTTCGTCGGCAGCGTGTCGGCCATTCCACCAGGACCCACCCTCGACCGGGTCGTGTCAGCCCTTACCGGAGGGTTTACTGACGGGGACCTCTTCTGGGACTTGAACGGTGTCGGCGCTCCTGATTTGGCTGTGATCTTTGTGCCCGCCGGCGTTCGGGTGGTGGATGAGCCTATTCACGTGCAGTTATGCTACTCCGAGGGCGGAGACGTTGGGTCCGAGTGTCTTCCTGTGTCGAATCCGAGGGTATTGGTTGTGGCCGAGAAGGGAGCGGAGGTTGTAATTGTGGAGGAGCACTTGGGGATTGAAGAGAATGCAGAGAGGTGTTACTGGGCAAACTCCGTGATGGAAATTTCGATCGGAGAGGGTGCCAAGGTCGTGCATTCTTATTTACAGAAGCAGTCGGTAAATGCTGCTCACATCAAGTGGACATCCACTCGTCAGGTGAATTATGTCAATCCTTAGATAGATTCTTAGGGTTTGTAACAGCTTGTTTTCATTTCTGTTTATGAATTTTGCATTATGATTACAGTTCGTAGTTCTAATCCTTCTGTGAAGTGAAGGGGGGAAATTAAGGTGGTCAGGGAAATCAAATGAATACCTTTCCTTGATCGTTCCTTATTGTAGTTCACTCCTCTTTTGGTATTATAGGGCTATACTCCAACGAACATTGCTTGATCTTTCACATGATGGTATAAGTGTTAGTTGGAGAGAAAGCTGCAGGATAATGTTCTAGATTTGTGTAAGCTAATTTTGACAGGTTACCATGAGACTTGGTGACTTGATTTATCTACATCATTCACAATAAAGATTGAAGGTCTTGTTCTCTATTGAGTAGCAGCAAGGATATGTTGGATGTTTCCTGTTTCTGCAAAAATTAAAGCAGATTTATTTCACTAGGATACAAAGCCTTTACACAAACAATTCATCTGTGGATACATTACATATATACCAGGAGTCTATACAACAGTTCTTGATACAGTGCCTTCTACTGTGAAAAAGAAAATTGCAGATGTTTTAGTTGAGTAATTCAATTAAAATGAATGAAACTCACTATCTGGGCGTCTGTCTCTCTCCCCTCAAAAATTGAATTTTAATTAAGTGATAAAGTGGGGTTTTTGTGTGTGTGTGTGTAAGTCATTTTATATAATCTTCAGACCATTTCACTTAAGTCGTTTAACTTTATCAACCTACCAAACCGATTATACAGAAATTGAGATGTTGGTCTCAACATTCAGTATGCAAGCAAGATACAGTTTCAAGTGTCGTACAACTTTGAGTATTCTAGCCACATTGTATGCTTGATTAATTTTCTTGCACAGCTTCCAAATTCTGATATCTGACAAATATGACAAGAGAAGAGTGAAAACAAGCAATGCTGAAGTTACAAATTGCAGAGAATTAGTTTTTTTTTTTTTAACTTGGAGCTTTTAGTTTCCCAAGGTTGTCTATTTTAATGAAAGATGATTCGTTCTGCAAACATGGGTTTCAATAATCTTTTTAGTACCTTTGTTTTCAGGAAGCATCCAGTATTTACGAGCTTATTGAGGTTAGCACAGGTGGAAGACTGAGTAGACATAATCTCCATATTCAACAATTAGGCCCTGATACCGTGAGTGAGCTAGCAGCGTTTCATATATCTCAGAACGGCCAGACACAAGATCTGCATAGCGCATTAATATTAGATCACCCTCGAGGGTATTCACGCCAGCTTCATAAGTGCATTGTATCTCATTCCTCAGGCCAAGCTGTATTCGATGGTAACATCAGGGTCAATAGGTATTCAGATTCACTATGGAATCAGAGAATGCATCATTTGAATTACTGATTTCCCTTTTATGATCTGACCTGGTTTAGCATTTCTTAGATTTGCACAACAAACTGATGCTGGACAATTGACAAGAACACTTTTGTTGGCACCTCATGCGACAGCCAATGTCAAACCCAACTTACAAATCGTTGCTGACGACGTGAAGTGCTCCCATGGAGCTGCTATCAGTGACCTCGAAGAAGACCAGCTCTTCTATTTCCAGGCACGCGGTATCGACCCCAAAACAGCAAGAGATGCCCTTGTGTTCTCATTTGGAGCCGAGGTGATATCACGCATTCCATTTGAGCCTATCAAAAAGAGTGTAAGTAGTCAATTAAAGCAGTTGCTATCGACCCAATGACTCGATGATGATTTGATGGATCGAACTGCCTCAGCTTTCACTCCAATTTTCAAACTTTGATGAATGATACAGACTACATTTGCTAGTTGGCGATCAGTTTGCGAATTTTCCTAGTTATTAAAATGTATGTAGTCTGAGTGGATTTTTCCCTCTTTTTTTGAGCATTTGTGTTTAACTGTACGGAATAATTTGCAGTGTTATATTTATTTAAAGGATTACTCTCAAAATTTAATTATCTATCGCTCAAATTTTTAGACGAAAGTAGTGTGAAACAATGACCAATGCTCCAAGTCGTTGAAATTGCCCGTTTACTTTGGATGAAAAGCATATATTCATTCATCTCTAAGTGGCCCTTTACCAAAGACATTCAACAATACCTAGCAGATCATGTTTGAAAATAATGAAATGAGGTATTAAAAACTAGCAAATCCGGTCATGACTGAATGCCTTTGGTTATTCTAAGGTATGAACAACTTGCAAGGGAAGATTTGGTGAGAATCTATACAACAAAAGAAAGGAATGTCATTCAGATAGGAGAGGCAATCTAGCTATCCCATGTTGTGAAATATCTATGCTATCAAAGCTGTCCAAATCCTCAAGCTCAAAAGTACCACCATTTGCATCAACATGTTTGCCTCCAATGCCAGACTGAAGGGGAAGGATTCTCAGATAAACCGTAGGATGCTCGCCCACCGTCTCCCATTTGAGTTTGTACTTCTTGATTAGGCCTATTTGACCTGAAATGATGTGCGGCGGCCTCGGGAGAAGCTGTACAGACTTATCTTGAGGAATCACAATTTTTTCAATAGCCAATCTTGCTTCCTGAAAGAGAACTAGCGGATATTTGTTCCATGTTCTAGTGTGAATATATTGGCTAAACAGGCAATAGAAAGTGTCTTTTGATGAGAGACGACAGAAATCTCAAAGCACATACCTCTAATGCATCAACCATCTCTGATGAACTTGATTCCTTCTCTGTTTTTAAGAGATTAGCCCGTTCATTTACAAGAGCACGGATGGCTTTAGTAAGCTGTGCCAATGAGGTCGACTAAAAAACAGAAATATCCGTGAGAAACTAGCATGACCGGCAATAAAAATGAACAAAAATATTGCATCTACCTTTGTGACAAAGACAGGAATGCCACTTGACTTGGCAACTGATTGAATATGAGAGTTCTTTTTAAGTTTGGCAAACCAGGCAATACATGCGTCAGCTTCACTTATATTATCACTTATCTTAGTCATTTCATCTATTCCCAAATGCTTAATTGCTTCCATAACACTTGCCTCCGTGATCTAGAAACACCGACTAGTAAGTCAAAACTGAACTAGATTTCAGGTAACTAGAGCAGAAAATACAGATAATTGAATTACCAAAACCTGAACTGGGAATCAACAAAAGTTGCAACTTTAGAATCAATTATAACCCTATATTCAGGTAATCAACAAACAAAGCTGCAGGTTTATTAGGTACACTGCATTACTGTTTGGTTCATCATCTCTAAGATATATGATGCATAGATTCAATGATTGCTGTTTAGCTAAGTAGATTGTACTATCTAAAAAACTGACACCTAGCACATACGACCAAAACACTGAGTTATTTGAAACAAAAGTTTTGCCCCCATGCTGAATTTAGTTATCAGCTGAAAGAATTTGTTAATGTTGTGAGTTTGGCTTACAATGTTTGTGGGCATAGAAACAATAGTGTGTATGGGCTTACAATGTACAAATGAACAGCTATTATTGAGCACAATAGCTAATTTGCAAATCTAAATGATTTATCCTAAATCACAAAACTATAATTGTGGCATTACTATTCAAAGAATATGTAAATAGAAACATCATCTAATACAGGGTATCTCCTATGAAACTGTTTTACTTGATAGAATGAACTAAATTCTGTGACAGCATGACATTAACAAATACATTTGCGTGAATTAGATCTAATAATTATTGTAAGGTTTTTCAAAAATTATAAGTGGGTTACTCTTGTACAAAATACTATTTTCATCTCATCCGCAGTTTTACATGCCCATAAACAGTCACCAAGCAAATGAAATCCAGAAGTCTGTCCCAACCCGAATTAGCATATGTACTGCATGTGCATGTGTTTGCGTTGCAGTGCACTTGCATCTCATTTGTATTACTCCAGCCATTTGGATTCTTCGCAGCTATTATTATAGGTAAATTGGGTTATTCTTTCTAGCCTAAAGTATCATTCTCTGCCAGGGTATCAAATCACATGGTTATCATAATTGGACTATTCGTGATTCAAATTGTCCAATTTGAATCAGTAGAGAAATGATTTAAACCACACGTCTGAATCACAGTAGATTAAGAATTAGTAGAATTCAGTTCAAATCAGACTGATATAGTTCACATGAAGTGATTCACGATACCACATTTGTTGACTAATTGGGTTTAATCGACTAAAAAATTATGTCACTATGATTTCTAGGGTAAAAATTTTCCATTGTGTTATTGTCAAAAATTATGACTCTTTTTCTACTATTAAACATCTATGTTCTTTGTTTTCATTTGTAATAAATCGTGTTTGAAATGTTGGTTCTTTACTTGCTATGGCTGCTCTTGTTATTTTGTGATGTCATGTGGGGATGTACTTTGGATGTTAACTAGCATTTTTTATGTATAATTCCTTGACGGTCATGAGAAGGGGACTCACTCCAGACAACTTATAAATATGACAAAACACGTTGCAGAAAAAATGCATGTGTTGACTTCTGTATTTGGGTCGAATGATGTCAATAAAAAGAGATGCTAAAAAAATAGGGACAACTAATAAGATGGTTATAATTTCTTAACTGCTCAAACACAAGTGATTCTATTTAAATCAAAAGTCAGGGACTGAAGTTTATTTGAGAACATGGAATATAAGGAAATATCTTTAAAATGGCTGATGTCATCCAATGTTCTTCCTACTTGATAAATGTAACCGCAGCCAGTCAAAGCAGTTTTCTAAGAAATTCTTTTTAGTATAGCAAAAGCAAATAATCCAGGCAGACAAATAAAGATTTCGGGTGTTCATGTATATAATACAGCTTACCCCATAAATGAAGAGGCGGAAATCTCTTTCAACTTCATGATATATATCTATCTGCTTTTTCTTTAACAGCACACTAGATGCATCACTGCTAAACTCTTCACAAGGAACTACGAAATTATTTTCATCTTTGGTTTCATCTTCCTTCTGAGAAGAAATATCACAGAAATGTTTTGTCTGAGAAAGTAGTGTTTCAGCTGTGAAGTCTTCTGTGTCCATCCTGCAGATATCAAAATTTGGAGGCCAGCCTATGATAAAACAAATTAAATTATTATGGAATGTCAGACAGGAATTTTCATCTTAAGGAGTAAGGATAAAAGAAAATCAGCCCCTTGCTGCTGCCTTGTCAACTTTCAAAGCATAGTAAAAGAGAAATAGGCTAGAACTGCACAAAGAATTATTATACTGTCTTATAAGGCCTGGTTGGATGAAAACATAAAGCTTAATAACCTGCAAGAAGCGCATCCACTGTGGCTTCTAGACTATGATGTACTCGTACTTCAATCTTTGAGACAATCTCTGCAGCACATGAAAATGTTGAGGGTCCTTTGCGCTCCAGAACAGTCTTTTGGTTTCCTCTTCTGCTTGCTTCTTCGTCACCTAGTGTAACACTCTTAAGGACAATCATCACTATAACAAATTAGTCTTATAGTAAGCTTATTTAAAATAACTTTTTTTAATTCATTTTGTGTGTGTGTGTGTGTGTGTGTGTGTGAAGGAGAGGAAAACTGTAGCAAATAGCATTCTGTTGAAGTGAAACATGATTTGTTATCATATCTACATTAATAGAATTATGCAAATTTGATGCGTCAACTGTTACTAGGTCATAAATTTAATTAAGGCCTTTATATTTCTTGGTAACATTTGTTAAGAAATACAAACAAATTAATTTATAACACGTACTTGTATTCCTCCCACAAGCATCTCTAAGGAAGGATTCATTATCAAATTCTCTATCGTTACTCCATGAGCAGTGGCAACAAGCTGGATGCCACGTTGAGCGATGGTGCTAGCAGCTATTGCTTCAAGTTTAGTTCCAATTTCATCAATCACAATTACTTGTGGCATATGATTCTCCACTGCTTCAATCAATACCTGGTTGACATGGAAGCGGACTAATGAATAACTATGAATACAATCCTTAAGGTGGCATTTACAATCTTACCTGCTATAGAGTTTTTTTTTTTGTTTGTTTTTAACTAGGAGAGAAATAAGAGGAAAGAAACTGAGGATCAAAAAAATTAGTTACAGATCTTACTCCATAAAGAAGAATTAAATCCTCCAAATTTTGGCATTCATCTAGTGTTTGTTCAACCTACATAATGGCATCCTTTCACAACTCAAGTTTGTGACCTCTCGATTCCAGACAACTAGTTCCTAATGGACTGATAGGATGCACAGCCAAGAAAAATATTAATCTTCATTTCTCTGATGGAACTAGTTATCCTCTCTAGCATCAATCACTATCAATGAAACCAAATACTAAGTATCCTATGCGATCTATTAGATTGCAACAGTAGCTACTAAGCATTCGAGCCCATTGATGGCAACTGCAAGAAAATCAATTTTTCAAAGACTGACTGTTTGTGACTGATTTTCCTTGTTCATTTTTATTGCCTCTCAACATTAGGTAGAAGGTTAAACACAAATCAGAAAAACACAGCCTATTTGAACATAAAAGGCAAAAAAGGAACTATAGTGAAGTTAGAAGAAAAAACTCTGCATCTATTATTAAATTTGTTAAGTAAATTGGATTGAATATATATAAAAGCATTTATACAAAAAAAAAACATTAGGGAAAAAAATATGTACATCCATACACCTATGCTGACAGTAGGAGCAAGTCTAACAGACAATTTCACTTCCAGACAAACATACAACAAGATTAAGACATGTTTATAGACCTTATGTTGCATGTTAGGGTCTGGTACTTGCAATCTACGAGCGCTACCTATCCCAGCATGAGGAATGTCACCGTCCCCACCTATCTCATTGGAGGTGTCAACAATCATGACGCGCTTCTTATAATCATCTGCAAGCATCCTTGCTATTTCTCTATTGGATTGAACAATAAAATATCAATCCAATGGTTAAAAAAAACATCCACAAGAGAATAGATGAAGCAACATATATTTTTTACAAAAAAAAAAAATAAACAGAAACCAAAATAAAATGATAATTTGCCAACTTAAACAAGATTTTGAACTTCAAGATATCCTTAAACCAATGCAAAACCAAGAGGCTTCAAATCCTAATTAATTGGATGTAAAATATGGATCCAATCATCAACTTCGTGTAGGACAAATATGACTGGTTCAAAAATAGAAGGATCAGTACAAATTACATTAGCACACAAAATATAAGACAATTACAATTGAGAAACTTTTACATTTTGTATCAATTGTCGACAGCAAGCAATGTTTACTGAAATAGAAGAATTCCATCAGTAAAAATCATGTGGCACGCGAAAGATGCTTAAAGAAAATATGGAGCATCTATAGATTATTCTAATTATGGTTATTGTTTGGTCTAATAAAATCAGGCATTTGCCAATATGTCCGGTGTATATAGCATGAACTCTAGAACCTTAGTATCGTTATAACTACCAGGAATAAAGATTGTAATTTAGAAACATAAAATTGAATTGAATTTCTTGATTTGGAACGAATTAGTAAATAACATAATTGAATTCCTTGATTTGGAATCTATCAGAATTGAATTGAATTCTTATATTTTTACCATTTTATCTTTCTTTAATAAAATTTAATATTTTACTAATTAAAAGATATAAAAAACATACGTGTTGGGTAAAGAAAGAATTCACATATATATATACCTTTTGATTTGATCTCATCACTTGTTGAGAGCTATAATTATTGTATTGTGACGTGGAGGGAGAATTTTTGATAATTTTCCTCTTTTTTTCCTTTTCATACTTGTGTGGCAAACATTTCACAATGAAAGGCAAATAATCACCTTGCTTGCAGAGGTAGTCTTTCAATTAATTATTCGAATAGGACCCCTAATATGATCAATAAAAAAAAGTAGGATTAAATGATTTTGGTGGAGATTATAAGTTACAGACAGCCATTACTTGAAGGGCTGAAGAAGGATCAACTGATATTCCACCAATTGCCTACACCTAAATTGTTTCAGTTGCGAATATATTAAAAAAATAAAAAACATATTTATCCATGACTCAAGCCTTGGGAAAAACATTGTTTTGTTTATCTTTTTTATCATTCAAATGGAATAGGTAACCTCATTGGTCACCATAGCAATACATCCTCAGAATAGCTAGATTAAGATTATTTAGAAAGTCAATACAGAATGTGACTGAATTCCAGCATTTACTCATCCGCATACTGACTGAACAACACAAAGAGGATACCATAGCTTAAATCCCAATAAATGATAACCAATAGATAAAACAGGATAGTTACCATAATCAAATGTCAATGAGTGTACATCTTAACAGGGTCATAACTCACCATCGTACATATGAAAAGAAATTAAGGAAAGTTACAAAACGAATGCAGCTAATTTTTCTAATAATAACAAGATCAATGGATTTATGCAAAAGATTAATTTATAAGCATACAGTCACATCAAAATACTACTTAATCATTATAGTTAGAAATCTCCCCCCTTC